>JAPQRP010000008.1:4832181-4857891 GCA_037367295.1 Apogon hyalosoma
ATATAATTCTGTTCTGCATTTAGATCCTCTTAAATCCCTCTGAATCTTGAACACACTGAAGCTTTAATAAAGATTACACTCAGAATTGGAAAAATACTACATATTTTCAGTGCTTTCAGACAAGTGGAATTATCTGTGATGTTTTAGCTACAGCAACTGACTCTCTCCTGAGATTTATGACAGCAGACAGTACTTTGACAGTACATTGTCCTGGCAGTTCTTGCTACTGAGGATAGTTCACATTGTACACAGTGATGGTCTGACAGCGCTGCCAATGAGAGGAGACATGCAGGTGTTTCTATGGGTTTAGACTATAGTTATAAACAGTTCTGTCACTCAACACCCACATAGCTCCACATCCGCGCCCTCAGTACAGTGAATTAAGTAAAGCTCAGTGCGTAACCACAGATTAACAGTTCATCCAACCTGTTTACTCATGCGTTAAAGCATGCAAATAGACGGTTTAAACACACTGCAATGGTTAGGGGCACTACAGGTTTTTTGTTTTTTTTTTTAACAGAAGAAAATACACTTTAAATACTCCACTGGCATGCTAGACTTATGAGATGTTCCTCTGAAGTGATTAAACACACTAACCTATGTAATCTATTTTACAACAGGGAATAATCTGCTAGACAGTTGAGTGTGGAAGTGAAGCCCAGTCCAGTCCAACAGATGAGCCATATGCTGGCTTCAGATTAAATCATTTATGCTGAAATGGATCAGGAATTTTTAGAACAGCAAGATTACCCTTTTTTAATAACTAATTTGACTAGCCAGCTAAGTATGTTTAACTCCTCAATGAGAATTGTTATACATTTTTGTCAAAGATAGAAGGATTTTTTTCTTTCTTTCTTTCTTTGTTAACACTCTAGCAGCAAAACTACTGGTTTAATTCACACCAAATTGGGTTTATAGATTGCCAGTGACCCAGAATAGGCATATTTTGGGAAAAGTAGGAATTTTGTTTTATGAATTTTTAAAATACTTTCTCTCCCATTTATTTATAGTGGGCAAAATTTTAAATGTCTATAAAAACATCAATTTTGTTTCAATTTACTTCAAACTTGCCGCATATATAGAGGGAATTGATATGTTGACATCAGCACACGCATAGACATGATGACATCAGCTAGATCGATACTAAAATAAGCTACAATTCGTGTGAGGGGCAGGGTTTGTTGTGCCTGGCACCAGTTGTTATTCATACTGTTACACCCCATAACTCTGTCACACTATTTGTTTTTTTTTTGTTTTTGTTTTTTTAAAGCATTGCACTGACTAAAGCATCAGAGCCAAATCATATCAAATCTAACAGCTACAGCATTATTCACAGCCCAGTCTTACATTGACTAATTACTGCAGTGATTTGTCTTTTAATATGTATAAATGTGTTGATAGTGAGCATAAACATTGGACTGTGTTTTAGTGGAGTCCACATTGACCCTGTTAGAGTTCTGGGTACATCAGGGTAAGAAGAGAGGCGGATGAAGTGATTACCCATCATGCCTAATACCTATAATACAAGCCTGTGGGGGCAGTGTTATGATCTGGGGTTGATTCAGCTGGTCAGGTCTAGGTTCAGCAACGTTATGTGTCCAAAAAATTAGGTCAAATGAATATACTGAATGACCAGATCTGTACATGAATGGATTTTTTTCTGTCCTGATGACACAGACACATTCCAAGATGCCAATGCCAGGATTCATCAACACAAATTGGTGCATTGGGAGAATGAGACCTCATTTTTACAAATGGATTGGCTACCACAGAGTCCAGACCTGAACCCCACTGAGAATCTTTGGAATGTGATGAGGAAGACTTCACACACAGGTCTGACTCTCATCATCAATACAAGATCTTAGCAAAAACCTGGAACTAAAGTGGAATTAATATTGTGACATATATTTTGACATTGCATAAACCTCTTGCGGCATAAACAATCCTCCACTGAATGCATCCAGTGATAAAATCTAAAGGCAGTCCAAAAAAATATTATATTGTGTGCCTTTATTTGGCCATGCCAAGTGTGAAACTGCTAATGTTCAGTATCTGCTTGAACACAGTCGAATGCTAAAAACATGTCCACATTGCACTGTTACCTTGCTGATATCATCATTATTATTTGCAGAAATGTTTTCACCTTTTCACACCTCTCAAATTGTAAGAGAGCAGCTGCATTTTTAGCTGCTCTCATAGCAGCAATGTTCAAGTTGGAATTTTCTACACTGCACTATTCTCTCTCAAGTCTTTCCTTTGCATTTTCTTTTTTATTTATTTTATTATTAGTGTCCCAAAGGCATCACTACCTGGGTTTCCATTGCAGTTTTCCGCAAAATAAAAGCTATATTTCTACAATTTTTGTCAAAGTACAATTGCTAATTGTAGGTGTTTCCACTGAAGAGTGTTTATCTTTCTGATGCGTGATTTAGTAAAGTCCCGTCTCATAAGACACTCATTTAATGAAGATGGATGCACTGAGTTTCATGCCAAACCTCCACGGTATTGGTACTGTGGTACTGGTATTGGTAGTGTGGGTTTATCTACTGCTATTGCAGTGACTGTCTTAAACAAAAGAAGAAGGGAACACATAATTGTCACAAGACAAAGTCTTTATTTATGGCAGTGGCCATGCAGAACGTTTTTCTGGGAGAGAATTGTTCATCAGGAATTCACCAACGAATTGTAGATCCAGAATTTCCAAATGACCCGGGCAACGTTTACTGACCTGTGGTACCAGACTTGTGATGCCCTCGGGAAACAGTTCCAATACAGAAGCGAGTGGCTATTGCTCTGTACAAACTAGAACCACCTGTTCTGAGACCAGGGTCATAGGTGAGACATTTGGTGTGAGCAAAACCACCATACACAGATGTGTGAAAATGTGTAAAATGTGTTTCCATTACACTTTTGTGCTATACTTCTGTATCAAAACGTCTCAAAAACCACCTCATGAGAGCATAAAAACTTTTTTTTGTGATCTTTGACAATTTTTGTAACATGTCGGTGTTTCCATTACCAGTTTTCTATTGTGCAATTTACATTTTCCACTACTCTGCTACTGTCACATTTGCCCTGTAGGTTAAACATTCCTCTATCCTTTTGTGCACAAGCGTTACATTGTTCTTTCAAAAATACAAAACACAGAAATCAAACACAGAAATCACATGCTCTTTTGCAGGATCAGAAACCCTGATGTTTGACAAATTCACCGTCTGTGGTTGTGTTATTGTGATTTATCGCATTCCAATATGTTCATCAATCTCAACTAATATTATGAAAGTTCAAGCATCTTCATTAATCTATAATCAATTTTTCCCCCTATCTAAATGTCCCATAAGGAAAATCAATTCACCACAAGGATTTGTGCTGCATATTTTAAAATATCACTCCATCAAATGAACAACAGAAGCCATCTGACTCCTCTGTGGCTCAGGCTTTAGTATGAAGTTCACTATGCTTTGACAAGTGTAGTCCTGCTCGCTGTTCACTCGGGTTAGTTCAGCATGCATCTCTGACCTTAAATAAATAGAGCTTAAAGAGAAAAGAAAATAATTTTCTTCCCTGTAGGAAAAAGTCAATTTTAGCAGATTGATTGGCATTGACTTGCTATTTACAGGCATTCACCCTTGCCTCCTCATCAAATTTTCATCTGCTCTGTGACCTACTCTGCAGGGCTGATTCATATTATCATCCCTGTGATAAGACAGCTTGTGGAGAAGAATCATTTCATTATTCCTCTCCTGTGTTTCTTCGATATTTCCCTCTTCACTCATTCATAAAGATGAAATTGGAGTTGGCTTATTCCTCTCTGGAGCCTGCTCCACTTGCAGCCTCTTAATGTCTTGGACCATCAATTTATGTCAGTCTACATTCTGCTCTCTGCAAGTGACTGGGTCTCCTTTCGTGTTATCCCTGCTTGGCACAGCATCTTTGCCCTTCCTCTCTCTCTGTCTCCATCTGGCCCTTTCCTCTCCTCCTCCACCTGACACACTCCCCCCTTTTTTTTCCACCGATTCCTCCACCTCCACGTTTTGTTCAGCCCTCCTGCCTTCATCTGACCTTCTCTGTCCTCATTCATGTAGACCTGTGCTTGATTTCCCACCTGCACCTGGCCTTCACTTGTCTGAATTAAATGGAGTGATTCCAGTGATGAATTCCTCTTCAGTGTCACCTGTCCTTATATTATATGGATTATACTCTGTCAAAGCTGGAGAAGCTGAAATCAGGTCTTGTTCTGAAGTGAAAGAAGCCCAAGCACAGTCTCTCTCCTAAACTGTCTTTGACCCCAATTCTTCCGCTTTCTCTCACAGTAAAGGGTTTTGTCATAAGTATGCTGACAAAATGGAAACATCACCCAGCAGATTATCATTTTTTTTCCTCTTTTATATCTCTACTTGTGCTGGTTTGACAGCTTCTCTCTTCAAATGATGTTCTAGACATTTCATATAAATAAATAGCACGACCCACATTTCTCGTGATATTATTTAAAGCTGTCATCTGCATCCGAACTCAAGATCAAATTATTCTTTCTTATGGGAACAATTCGTCAAAACTTGCTGTTTGTTAGACAGATTTGGGGTATATCCCAAAAATATCCACCAAAACCTGACTCTAGGTGAAGGCAGTTGTACTGTCAAGAGCATGATTAACTAAATTCAATGGGTGACAGTAGAAGACTGTACAAATCACACATGTACCCAGTGTAAAAATAACAGAAGAACAATCATAAACAAACATTATAAAATGCTTCAATCAGGTACTGTATGTATAAAAAGCCCATGTGGTAATTCAGTAGATTCCTTCAGTGTGGATGGTGCAGTTAAAGCTGAAGTTCCTCTGGTAACAGATTGCTCCTCAGTTTAAGAATAGTTTGTGAACATCCATAAAAACATGCTCACATACAAGCTTTCCTCATATATCTTGACAGATCCTGCTTAAGAACACCTAATCCTCCACTGGGAGCTCAAATTAGCCACTGCGGCAATAAATTCAGTCAGAGTGGACACTGCAGACTGTTTTTGTCTGGTGGTCTCGGCCTCACATGGCAGTCCGTCATTACGAGGTGATTACAGAGGGTTGATGATCTGAGAAGTCATGAGCCATTTGGTGCTGACTCTATTTTTCTGAAACCTTACTTGGAAATGTAAAAAGCTACTGCGCATGCTTTGAAAGCACAGGCATTCCGTAATGGTTCTTCCTGGAGCCCTACTTCTACCCCATTTGTTTATGAAGAAGTTCTTAAAGACAGATTTCTTCATTGTAAGATCAATGCCCTGTCCATAATAATAGATATTTTTGCCTCACTTCTTTTTTTTTTTTCATTCTGTTCACACAATCTTTGCTCACACCATAATCCAAAAATGACTACAAACAGCACAAACACTTGGATGAGCAATTGTTTCTGATTGACTCTAAACTGTGGACACCACAGAAAACACTGAATACTGCAGATGATGAAGCTTAGTTTTAATATTCTTTTTAAAATATTATTTAAATTATTTATCTTGTACTTCTCAACCAGCATGTGTCAATCTCTGACATGTCCCTAAACTGACCTTTATCTGCTGCAGATAATGCATTAAGGTTTATACCGTATATTATCTATATTTGATGTTTCAAGTGCATGTTCATTACACAGAACAACAATAGACATGTGTGCAGTGGAAAAAGATGTCATTGTTACATAATGTCTTTGTTCTTCCCTATCCAGAAATTCCTATCCTAAAAATATCAGTTTTTGACATGGCCCCAAAGTAGAAAAATGTGTTTTGCTAAATTCATTAATTCATTCATTATCTGAACCTGCTTTATACTCACTAGGGTCTATGGAGCTAATCCCAGCTATTTATGGGTGAAGGGGGGTACACCCTGGACATGTCACCAGCTCATCACAGGACTGACATATATAGACGACCAATCATTCCCACATTCACACCTATGGGCAATTTAGATTAACTGATTAAAATATCAGTGCATGTCTTTGGATGGTAGGAGGAAGCCAGAGTACCCGGAGAGAACCCACGCAGACATGAGGAGAACATGCAAACTCCATACAGAAAGGTCCCACCCCCAGGGTGGTTTTGCTAAATATCTACATTAATGTGGTCATAAAGCTATGTCCACATCAATAGGTATTAATTTGCTATAGTACTGTGTAAAAGTCTTAGGTTTGTTGTTTTAGTAAGATCATGAACATGCATGCGGTGTATATTTATTAATCTCTGCATGAAGACACAACTGGAACAGACCAGAAATATGTAAATAGCATTAAAAACTAACATTTCAGGAAAAAAAACAAAAAACAAAACTGTTTCTACTGACCGAAGTGTCAAGTATTTATTGTGAATTCTCAGTGCACTTAACATGTCTCTTTAGAGTAGGCAGTATGAGAGTTACTGCTCTGACCTTCTGCTGTATAACACCAGGTTTCATTGAAGACGTGTCAAGATGCGGACATACTAAATCCTGACTTTTACCTGGAGCACTTTAGCTCTGATTTTGACAGTGTGTGTTAAACATTTGCATGTATTTCCTTTATGTACTTATTTTTTGACAATATCGTAATATGGAGATTGAGGAAAAAAAAACATGTATGCTAATTACAACCTTGAAAAAGCAACACAGCTAAAGGTAGCTACAGGACAATACATTTACACCTATAATCCACAATACAGCAGTGTTTTACAATCCTTAAAAATGTGACTTTTGGAAACACTGCTGACCCCATGGTATTTTGTACGCACCAGGTTTGTACTGATGTGTGGACAAACAGTATTGGAACTTGGGGCTTATGTCCTCACCTCGTTCACTGCACCCGCATTACATGACCCTCTCAGGAAACAGACGAGACCTTGACTACCAGCTGTTAATTCAACAAGAATAGTGAATTACAAGTATTACGCTCCTTGTTGTCTGTGCCAGCAGCTATGGTGCAGTTAAATTCTGCTTTTAATCATGAAACTACTGCCGCCGTTCACGGGAGGAGAGCTGTTAGTCAAGCAATTTGCAACAGCGGCATTATCAGCCCCCCTAGGTCATGAGGTTGAGGATCGTCTGGATATTAATGTGGATGTGGGAGCTCTTCAAGGATTGTTGGTAACAGTGTTAATATTTAACCATTCACCCATGTGTAAAATGTAGATGTATCTAATTCTCCTTAATCATTTAATTGTACTTGTTTTCAGTCAGAGTTTATGGTTTAGATCTTTACTGCTCTTTTATGCCATTAGTTGTGTATTATTAAAGGGCAAAGGTTTAACTTAAAACGTTCTACCAGTACATATAACAGGAAAAATACTATAAGGGTAGTCATATGGGTAATATTTTTCTTGCTGTTCTGTTTCCATATATATCTTACATACTTTGCAAAGACGTGGCCAGAGAATATGTTTACTATCCTCTCCAACTTAAATTTTCTGCTTTTTCTGCGCCTACAGAAAAGGCCACCTGCAAGTTTAATACCTTTTGTGAGTAGTTTGGCTCCAAACTGAAGGACAATACGGATTAACAACCCACAGCTTCTCCTGAATTCCCTCTCTCTGACAGGGTGAAACTAAACGGCAGCTCAGAGACATTTTACAACACTCTGCTACATAATGAGGAGAGTGATTTGTATTAAAATGCTGAAAAGATCTCATTTTTATGGGTTTTTGTGCCAAAGACCAAGGTCATTGTAGGACTGGATACTAAAACAGTGCACACACATTTTATGTAGCCTAATGATGCAACATTGCACTGGACTCTGCAGCAGTAATGATCCTTGTATCGCTCGCAAAGGCACTGGGTTGCCTACGTACCTTTAACTATGTTTTTTTTCCTGCCATCCATATCTAAGACCTCTCTGCACCCATCCCCCACCTCAGTACCTCTGCCTCCCAGATCAATAAACAGAGGTCACATTAAAAAAGTGCACATCTAATCTTATTTCCTAATTACACCAGATTGTGGGCAGTTTTTATCCATTAGCTGCATACAATAAAATCAAGCGCAAGGATAACTGAAGACACAGTTCGTTACATAATTCTTCCATTTCAAAGCAGCTGTAAGTATGGATTTGCTTCAACGTGTGGATTAAAAATCACATTTCTAAAGACCAGAGCGGGCAGTTATTTAATTTTGAGCATGGAAATGGTGTTAGTGAGAGACCACCGAGCACATTTCCACCTTGAAGAGGTCCATTTTTTACACAGCCGCTCCTTGTCTCACAGCTTTATTAAACGGGGGAGATGGAGTGCAAAAGATTTATATGGACATGCAGGGGTGATAGTTTAGAGGTTGAGTGTCAGCACAGTGGATGGTCTATTTACTGGCTTGGTTCACTCTGAAACATAGCACCTCCACAAGGAACAAGCTCTGCACTACAACAAGTAGAAATGGATAAACTAAACCAGACAGAGGTGTATTTAAGTGTGTGTCTGGTATTTTGCTGTTCTCCTGAGAAATGAGAATATTAGTCTATGTTAATGTTGTACTGTTTATCAGGGGTTACTTTTTTTTTTTTATGATGACCTGTGTTCCAACAACAGTGATTTGTAACTTAGTACAGAGACAATGGGTGAAGTATGACTTTCACATTTGTTACTTCAGACAAGGATATTTTGTGATCTCTCCTGTTTGTCCATGTGTCCAACTATGTCCACGCAGGATTATGCAACTGATTTTCCTGAAGTTTGGTGGTAGGATAGGCTCGGTGACCTATGCCAAGCACAAACCTTTTAAAAAAGGTCTTGAACCTGGAATTGTTTTGCTCTTTCTTCTAAGAGCCACCATTTTGTCACAACCTCTCACACATAAGCCAAGAAAGTGATTTTTCATTATGTATACTCACATTTTGTCATTTCACTCATGTCAAAGAGCTGCAAGACATGTTTAAAGTTTAGTACAGGGGATATGACATCAATGACAGGTGACCAACTGAAACAGCTGTTACAATAAATTATGGACTGTCGTCTTAACTCATACCAAAGTCAATTTGATCGATTTTAAAGGTTCAACATTAAAGAGCCACAGACTGATGTAGAATTAAAGCTATATAGTCAGTTTTGATGTAGTGTTCTAATTTAGTCCAAATCATTTTATCCTACACAGTTAACACAATATCCCACATTGCATTGTGAAGAGTAGTGACCATAGCTGTGTCTGAATTCAAGAGCCTTCGAAGGTCACTGCATACGAAGGTGTGGCCTGTATAGATGCAGAGCATTGTTAAATGAGACTGTCTGGTCTATGTAGGATTTCCTATTTGCATCATCAGCCATTCCTGTCCTTACCCTTGCATGATGAGGTGCCGCTCCTACAAAATCTCTGCCAGCTGTCACTGCAAACATGGAGCCAGAAATTTTGGTTTGAAACAGTTGTGATGTATAGCATCCACTGTTATCAACAAAAAGGTCATGTGACAAACAAAAACATGAGGTTTTGGGATTCATTAACCTCATTGAAAAAAAAAACCAACTTGATTTAACCTTATAATGCCAAACGTATCATATTTGATACATGAGTTATGAAGACCTCTACATGATCAGTGTGGTTTTTTTTTCCTTGAAAAACCAGATGTATATGATTAGATACATGCAATACATTGATAATCCACCAGGGGGGAGGAATTTGTTCACCAGAGGCCTTTCCAGTGACACTATAAGACTGTCATTAATGAGGAAGGAGGTAGAACTTTGCCAGTTTTGAAAAGGAATTAACAATTTGTCAGAAATATTTGTGTAATATTATGTTTTCGTTTGTTCAAAAATAATAATATTTGAGCATTGAGACCCAATGTATCAAATATGACAGCAAATTGAAACTCATACATGGAAATTGATATTAATAAAAAAAAAAAAAAAAGGTTTTTGTGGTTGTTCAGAAGGACCAATAAAGGCTCCAGTTTCAAAGAACTGGAATTTTCTGTGTCTGATTTAATGGTTCAGGCTTTACAGGGTTAAAAGTGCTGACACTTCAGGACTTGCTGCTTTAGTTGGTGCCACCATCTTTGAACTGGAGAAAAAACTTAATTGGCACACAATGAATTGTGGAGTAGTTTAGGCCACATAAGACACAGTGGTTGGATCCTTCATCACAAGGGAGGAGGGGGCAACATTTCTCAGCTGCATTTGAAGGAGTCTTTGAAATCAGGCAGCCTTGGAGTTCTGCTGTGACCTAATTGGTCTTCAAATACGACCCCTTGAACTGAAACGCAGCTCATGGTACTTGACAGTGTGTCTGTTAACAATCCCACCATGGACTTACTGCCATGTGTCCCCTCAGTGATTGATTCTCAGGACCGACAGAGAAATTGTAGGCTGATGTACCCTTGAGCAAGGCACTTACACCCCCATGAACCTGACTAGTCTGTAATGTGGTGTGTTCCTGCATGTTGTAGAGGGTCAGTTTCAGTGTGTGTTGCCTGTCCGGATGTACAATGTACTGACAATAAATACAAATTCTTCTATTTCGTGTTTAATATATAGGTATGAGTAAATGATTTAGGACACAACTTTAAAATAATAACAATTACATAAAAAAAAAAAAAAAAGTCAAACAAACCACCAGCTCCACAAATTAAACATTTCTTACCATGATAACTGTCAGTTAAAGTAATCAGTGGCACAGATGGACAAAAAGAAGGAAAACAAGTTGTGGTTGGTTTGTGGTTTTATAATATGATACAAGAAGAGTCAACTTATGGCGTTGGTAGGGGTCTGTGCTCTCTAGCTGCACATCTAGTTTATCATGTTAAATTCAAGATTATTTTATTACTTTATAGAGATATCAGACTACATACGCAAGTTTGTCATTTATGCCCTTTATATAAATTTAAGCCAACACATACCAGTGTATCAAGGTTACATTTATGCAAAGACAAATACAGCTGTAGATGTCACTAACTATCACACTGTTATATTATACTGTTTTTATTCATCATACATTTGTATCATACATGAAAAGTCAGTGGAAACAGCTTGATAAAATGTCCACCAAATCACAGCCCGTAAGTGGAGAGACGACTGAATAATTTACACAGATGTCTCCTACTCTGACTTCACCTTCAAACCAACTGATATTTTGTCCCTACAGATCAGACACTGCTGGACCACCTGTGGTCTTAATCCAGACTTCTTTATTCATCCACATATCTCATCATCACACCTCCCACAGATCACTACCACTGATGATCTGTGACTGTGTGCATGTAATATCTACATCAACGAATAACTCACTGCACTAGATCAAAACATTGTCTGTTTACTAACACAGTGTTCCAGTTGTCAACGGCAGAAAGTGTGCAGGATCATCACTTCATCATTTATCAAAAACACCTCGCCATTTCAAGACTGGTGCAAGATGTCCAGCATACATGTTCAGAAGCTTAAAAAGGAAAATAAAATAATTTCCTTTCAAATGACATGCTATTCAGTATGCGCAGACCCAATTTCAAGGACCTACAGTCCACAATCACATTAGCATTTAGTTTTTTCAGTCTGGCATTTGGCCATAGAAGCCATTAGAGAAATATGCAACCATAACCAGGATCCCAGTCACATGCCTAATACAATAAGTACGGCTGATATAATGATTAAGAGTAAAAGGGATGAACAGCTTCTGTGTTTCTGAAGACTAGGATTTAGTGTTTTTATTCTCGTCTTGAGAACCTTAAGGTTGGTGCAATGACAAATTAATATATGCTGTGTTTTGAAAAAAAAAAAAAAAAAAACATTCAAAGCTGCAAGGTAAATTCAGTGCCACAAGGGCATGGATTTGGTCTCAACATCAATACATACACAACACCCACCAACAACCCCCCTCCCCCAAATGAACCTGTACGCATGTCTATGTGTATTGAATTTTTTGCTCTGATAGGCCTCACTGATAGCTGCTTTTCTTAAGACTAGACAACTGCTTAGTAGCAATCCCTTGTGTTCTCTTCACATTGAGCCTGTTTATACACACACTAAAAATCTGATCATCATCCGATTTCTGCAGTTATCAAATTATTCAAGTAATGACATAAACAGTATAATTTGATATGGTTTATCAGATACATGCAGTTATCTGATTCTGAGAAATCGGGTGAACACACCTAGATTTCTCCTCAATATTCTGATGTCTTCTTACATGTATACCCATTAATCTGATTTATTTTGTTCTTTTACATCTGCGCATGTAAAAAAAAAAAATTGTAGGATATGGAAGTGATGTAGTCACAATACGAGTGGAAGGCAAAAGACAACCAACAGCAATATGTTGTAGTAACCTATTTTGCAGCCGATTAACTCCCATATCAGGACATTAACACTAATAATAATAATAATAATAATAATAAATTTTATTTGTAATACACTGACATTTGACACCAAATCTCAAAGTGCGCAATACAAGACCTAACCAAAAAAACAGCAACAATATACAATAAAAAAAAAAACCATAAAAATCAGATAAAATCAACCATAAAAGACTTTTCTAAAAAAAAGAAGGTTTTTAGTCCTTTTTGAAAAGCATCCAACGTCTGTGGAGCACTGAGGTGGTGTGGGGGGCATTCCACAGACGGAGAACAGCAGCTTCAACGGCCCTGTCGCCCATGGTCTTGAGCTGAGTCCTGGGAGGGCGCAGACGGTGCAGTTGGCCTGACCAGGTTCTGGCTGAGGTGTATAGGGTGAGGAGTTCTGTGAGGTAGGTGGGGGCCGCACCGTGCAGACAGTGGTGGGTGTGCAGGAGGATTTTGTAGTCGATGCGGAGGTGGACGGGGAGCCAGTGCAGAGTGCGAAAGGATGGGGGAAATGTGCTTGTGTTTTCACACCCTCATCAGGACCCTGGCAGCACTGTTTTGGACATACTGAAGCTTTTGGAGGCTCTTGCCAGGGATCCCAATGAGGAGTGTGTTGCAGTAGTCCAACCTGAAGGAGACAAAGGCATGGACAAACTTCTCTGCAGCAGGAAGACAGAGAGATGGCCAGAGTTTAGCGATGTTACGGAGGTGAAAGAAGGAAGTTTTGCAGATGTGGATGATGTGGATTAAAACTGTAGGTATCGCCATGTTCAATAAGACAAGACCGGATGTTCTGAAAATAACAGGAGGTTTGAGTCTTATGTCACTATGAACGTATGTACTCTGAAAGAAAACTGATAATGGACTGAAACATCTAAACCACAATTTCTATTCCCAGTCATCAGATTTTTATGGTCATGTAAACGAGCTCTTCACGTGTGTGGAAATGCTCTTCTTCTTCTTTTTTTTTTTTTTTTTTTTACCGGTTTACAGTATTCATAGTGACATGTTTGTCCATCAGTGTGTAGAAATTCATTGTATATCTCTGTAATATAACTGACATCTCTTGATTCTGAACATTTTAATAATAATTCTACATCTACATTTTCATGTCCATAGAAGTGAGAAGAATTCTTGTTTTCTGCAAGACCATTTGACTCACAATATGCTAGAAGAGTATTATGGATCTTTAGTCAAACAACACCAAAAAAATTATCAAACATTGCATCTTTAACATTATTTTTCGCAGTGGAAAGACTAGTGATGTTAGCTGGAGGAAAATAGTTGTTACTGTGATGCCACTTCTCTTCTGTCATCACAAATTAGAAAAGTAAAATAATACAAACAAGCTTCTTAGATGTTTTTATGAACACTTCTTCTGCCCAACCTTAATTTGTGGGACACAAACGATGTCTATTGTCCATGTATAAATCACCCTTGCTGAGGTGTACTGAGTAACAAAATTAGTTTTCCTTTTAGATATTTTCTTTTTTGGATTTACTTTTTAATAAAGTTTTGCTGTGTCATATAAAATACTTCATGCTCAGTCAAACTTTTCTGTAGCTTCATACTTGAGATGGTTGGAACTTATTTTTAAGCTAAAAGTTCACTCTACTATATTCAACACCTTAAATATTTAAACCCTCCTCAAAAGTCCATAGAGATGTTATGGAGCATCTGATATTTGTTTTAGTTTTTAACCAAAAATAAGTTTGGTCTTCAATTATTCAGATCAGAACCAACAAAACCCATCCCACTTTTCTCTGATGGGTCCCAATGGCGTTCAGTTGCTTTCTTCCATCTGTTTTCAGATTTTAGGCCTTGGTGATGTCAGTTTTGTGTCCACTGGGCATCTTTTTCAATTAGCAGCTCCCAGTATGGTCATCAACGCCCAGCAGTACGTCCCTCCACCTCAAAATAACATTGGGCTGGGTTCTAGATGATGTATAACATTGTTTCCCCTTGAATGAAATGCATTAAACTTGTCTCCTGCCTTCATGCTTTTAGCTATCGACACCCCTACAGAGGAGATGAAACAAACAGAGTACGCATACGTCACTGTGGGATCTGCTCCTCTGAGCCACCAGATGTTGCTGTAGTGCAGAACCCGCTTGCAGAAACTAACAGCGTCTGATCAGTGTCTAGAATTAAATTAAACGAAAAATGTGAGCAGTGTAAAAAAAAAAAAAAAAAAGAGTTTCATTACTTAATGTATGACACTATGAGGTCTGTTCGTGACAGCAATAAACATAATCCAGTGACAAAAAGACAAAGCTGTTTCTAATTCAGACATGAAAAAATTTCCCCTTCGTTCAGATTTCATCCACGTGAGGAATTTCTCATCTGGATGTTTTTATCACCAGTTCCAGGTTTGCACGATAATGTTTCCCATGTTCCCACATGCAAACACAATGATGTGTCATAGTTGAACATTCCTCCATGTAACACCCCTCCACCTCACCACCCATCATGTCAACCAGTTAACATACACATCTGCCAAACACACAGAAGATAATGAGGAACAGGAGTCAGATGTAAAGCTCAAATGAAGCCTCATGTTGCACATTAACACAGTTTATGGGAATGAAGGTCTATAGGAGCCTAAATAGACCACATGTATGGAACCAAAGATGGCTGTTAGCACATTTAATGAGTGCAAGAGCTTTTATTTGCAGCTCTGCCCTGTTAAATGCTAGAAACAGAGTATGATAACAGTGTTGATGTTGAGGTATTGACTAGCACTTCACAGATCATTACTTGATCATAAACCATTTAATACTGGATGGACTGGAACTGTTGAATCAGTGTTGACAGTGGAGACTACAAACCCAAGTGGTCACACCTACCCATTTACTGACTGACAGCATTGGATGCCATGGTACTGTAAAACTCATTTCCAATTCCAAACAGTCAAAATTTAGTGGAATATGTGGTGGTCACCATAGAACTCTTCAATGAGGCACCAGTTATTGATATTTTATTTAATTCAAATACAGTGATCAGTGCAGTTTTCCATGGACAGTCTTTTGTCTGCAATAGATAGGGGTTTTGAGTGTTTTAATACCATTTAAAATCCAGTGCATCGCTTTACTTCATGCTATGTGTGTTCTATCGGAAATTATTACTTGATTTACCTTCTCCTGAGTTAGATTGCACAGATAAAGGGCAGACAAATGAAACACAAACTGCATGGATGTGAAACACCTCACTGAAGACCTATGCCCCAGCCACACCAATACAAACTAATTTTGAAAAACTGATATTTTTGTCTATGTTTGAAGCCCTTATCCACACATAAATGACATTTCAGGTCCCAAAAATGATTTCCACAGGGAGGATTCTTAAACACCTGAACTAAAATGAGTTTAACATCCCCGCTTCAGCCCAACACTGTCACTGATAGAGTTTAGCAAAAGCTAAAAGTGTAACTGAATAACACTGGAAAGGACAGTTTGTAATCAATTTAGTTTTAAAAAATAAATAAATAAATAAAAATCAGTGAATCAGTCAAGATATAACTGTTTTGACATTATGCCAGTGTACTGTGTTGCAAAGATGTCTCTGAAGTTAACAAACCTAATACCTAGCCTCAGCTTGTCTCTTCTTGAAATAACAATTTGTACCTGAAATGAGTTCGATAACAGAAGTAGCAATAGAGCTGCCAGGTGAGCCAGTTCTAATGTCTTATGAATAATGCAGAAGGACGAGTTCTTTGGCAAATAAAGGAATACATTTTCATGTGGATCTCAAATGTTTCTCCTAGACTGGTTAAGAGTTCTACAGTAGTTAATTCTGTGATCCTGTGTTGAATATCTTTGCAAAGTTACCTTTTGTTGTGATTTGGAGGCATAACAGAGGGATATCTGTAAAACTGACAACAGGGCTCCTGCAACTGCAAACAGAGATATTTAAAATTTTATGAGTTCAATGTACATATGGAGTGGGCCTCAACACACAGCAATAACTCTGAAAGGCAGATCTGGTGTGTACACTCACACAGTCTTCAGCTGGAAAGAACAGCAACAGTCCATCCAGTTTTCTACCAAAACCAGTTACAGGTAAAACAATGCCCTCGCTTTTGATAACTGGATTTATGTTAAATATTCAATCTTCCAACTCACCCTTTTAACCAGTACTCACTTTGAATCCATGAAATCCCTAGTAGGACTTAATAATTTATTCCATTTCATCATGCGTTCTTTTAGACTTAACTTTGTTGGTTTAATTAGGAAATGTTAAATTCACTTGTAAAAATTAAGTCGGATAATAATTGAGGATGACTAGGCTTCAAATCACGGTGGACCACCGGACCTACTGTTGAACTCACACAGTCAGTGTGTGTCATAGAAGGGGAAGTGTACGCTGATGAAACCACTTTCACATTAACTACCACAGATAATCATTAACCCTGGTCAAGTTCCAATGCTTAAATATTAAATTATACATGTTAGTTAGTTCAAAATTAACCATAAAAATTGACATACACATTTAAAGCTGCACCCTGACAGTCTAATATGTCCCAGCATTTAATAACACCTGGGATTTTTGACCTGTTACCTCAGTATATGATTTCTCACATTGCCAACTCTTCATAATGTTATCACATCTGATGTCATTGTTTCAAAACCACTCCAGGTCCAGACTCGCTCTCGTTGACCTGAAATACCTCAGCGGGTGTGCCTCTCTGTTCTCATGGAAACGTCCAAAGGCTTCTGTGCACACGGTTTGCACAAGAATAGGAGTCATAACCAGTATCCACTTTTCACATTTTGACAACTGTCAGGAGAAGACGTTGGTATGTGTCACAACCTGCCTCTCTTATTTCCTCTGCACATAAAACTCAAAAGAGGAGGGGAGCTGCGTTCCACAGCGGCTTACAGCATGTTTCAGTTTCAGACAGATTTCACTCACCACAAAACATCACCAGTCTGAATAAAGGCAATAAATTGTGAGCCCCTTCAGTCTACACTGTTCTGGAGGATTTTATCATCCCTCTCTCCCTCCTCCTTCCTAATCCTGTCTTGTTCTTTAGTGGTAGAGGGAGAAATTTGGAGAATTCTTTTCAGTGACCACACCAAACTCTTCAGTCACATGCCCACTTTTTCCTCTCCGTCCTTCTCCTAAATAAGGAATTACAATTTGAGTGAGGAAAAAAGAAAAGCAGAAAGGGGGTGGTCCTAGAGTGAAATAAGAGGACGTGAAGGCGTATCTCTCTCCCTCTAGCTCTCTCATTCTTGTTGAAAGTGGTGAAGTCATATTTCAGACAAGGGTGTTTGCTGT
The DNA here is from genome assembly GCA_037367295.1 of Apogon hyalosoma. Lineage (NCBI taxonomy): Eukaryota > Metazoa > Chordata > Actinopteri > Kurtiformes > Apogonidae > Apogon > Apogon hyalosoma. Next base: position 4,849,724 of record JAPQRP010000008.1, read on the forward strand.
ATTTATGTTGGCAGTCTTGCACAGTGCACTGTGGACTGCATTGTAAAGAAGAGCGGGAACACGGCAGAGCAGAACAAGCCTAGACCCACCTGTATTTACCTGAAAGCAACTCCATAAAGTAAGTAAACCCTTCTTTCTGCTCCGGGTTGCAAGACTAGACTCTTATGGCCTCATTCATCAATCTCAGTTTTCCGGCGACTGTCAAAAGATTTCTTTGCTGCCTGAAAAAAGAAAAGAAATCTGGGGAGAAAAAAAAAGAAATATAATACACCATACACAACACTCTTGTCTTTTTGCTTTTTATTCCATGTTCTAAGTGCGTAGTTAATGTGTAACTTGTGAATGACCCCTTAGTCTGCAAATTCTTGTGTTATGAAATGCTGTTTCTTATCTACCTTTGCTCTCAGCGCTCTGAAAAAGTTAGACCTTACAGTTTCAGGAACTGTTAACTCTTCTACTCTCTGCCAAACCTCAACAGAGTCGGTATAGCACACTGTCAGTGCTGTCTAATAGGCTCTTTCACATTTAATACATGCAAGTCTGCTGATTCTGGTTAAAGCAGTAAAACTCTGTGACATGTTAACACATAAGCTGAAGTTGTGGAAATAAGTGCTTTGGACTGAAAAAGTTCAACAATGTGAGTTAAATGGACAGCTGAAGAGTGATGATAAAAACAGCAGGAAAATGGATGAAATAATCTGCTTCGATTACATTAAAAGTAAGGTTTCTGATCTTTTTGAGTCCCAAATCAGTTGAAATTACAATAAGTAGACTCAAAAGTGGCTACTGGTAACACAGTAACAGCCTTATAACTGTTGGAATAACAAGTAGCGGTTTCAAAATCATCATCAAGTCATTCAGGAAGGGTCATGAAATTACTATGTAACAAATATGAGTCAGAATTTAGGCGGGAGGACAAGAATGAGGAGTACATCAGTAAGAAAGGAACTAGGAGTGAGACATTTAACCTTCAAATGACACAAAAAAGCAGCTTACTGGACACAGTACAATGTTCCCTCAGGGGAACACACCGTGTGAAGGTAAAGCAGAGGGATAAAAAGATCAGGTAGGCTTAGACTCCAGGGCAAATAACTGAAAAACCAATATAAAGTATGTTTGTATAAATAAAGGCAAATATAGCTATGAAAATAAAAGCTAAAAATAATGCAGAAGTCTCTGCCTGACATGGATTATCTAAAAAATGATACTATAAGCTGTGAGACACTAAAGTACAAGTTAAAACAACATTTGCAAGTTATGTAAGTTAATTTGAGCTAATTTAGTGGCAAAATAAAAAGCAAATACAGAAACTAAAGTCTTGTTGTGCAACATTAAGCTGACTGTAACCCATTCATTTCCATCAGAAAACTCAGTAATTAGAAAGGTAATTCACGACCACAATGCAAATCCAGTATCTAAAAATGAAAGGGATTTACACATTATTTTGTGTTGCCATAGTTATAAGTGGCGTCCCATTTCTTATATTTGCATACGACCTCAGTGACTTCAACAGCTCACGTACTGGTTTTGTGGGAGCTTGTTGCTGGTACTCTGTGATTACAAAATGTTCCCACTAAGTATAAGGCTGCTAAGAGTTGGTTTTGTGCTCAGGCCTACATAATCTTCCAAAACACACATTCAGACACCTGTAAATACACTTTACCTGAGTGGTTTTCAACCTGTTGGGTTTGTTTAAAACCTATAAGGTACTCCACAGATAAGGTGATAGGGAATCAAATGCATAGAGTAGTATTGTTAAGTTGTGTTAGACCTATTGTTTAGAAATCAAAATGTATGTGACTAAGAGTTAATCAACATTGCTCACTGTTCACTTTATGCAAAGATAAGTGCTAATGTTTGCATTTGGTGGATGCTCCCAGGGTGTGTCGGGACACCACAGATGGAAACCCTCTAATTGAGAAAGACACTGCTCAAGGGTTCAGATGTTTGGATATTTACTTCGCCCTCGTTGCTGTAACAAACTGTTTTTGGAATAACTTAGCAGACAGGAAGCTATTTCTCTCCCACATGTGCATTTAACCACTGCAACCTCAGACAATGAACAGAGTGTGATCTACAGCGGCTTAGACTCCAGAGTGGAGAGTTTGGACACAATGACAGTTTGTCAAACTATCAGCACATATTATGTAAGACTGACAAGGCTATGTTTTGCAAGGGATGCAATAGGTGTGTCTTTTAGCCCTGGAGAGATTCATTTACTTGAGGCTGCAAAATAAAACATACATTCTTGCGTGGACATATGCAATCAATGGACTATTTCTCCACCCTTTAAAAACATGACAAAATATGCTTTAGTCTCTCTGCAGAAGTTTCAGTGAACATGTTTGAACAAGAAGTGAAAGCGAACAGCAGGGGAATATCAGCTGTAAACATCTCCATGCTGTATCTGTCTTCTTGGAGATGCAGAAATATCACTGAATTGTGCAATCTGATCTGTGAAACCAGTAAAACTGCAGCATGATAGTTAGCACACACTGTCTCATAGTTTCATGGTTTAACAAGCTTACTGGCATTTTATTTTCTCTCATTTCTCTTAAAGCGCTGTTCCCTTAGTGATCAGTGTGTTATTTTGTTTAGAGGCCTGTATACACATAGCTACCTTTGTCAGGGAGGGAGGAAGGAAGTGACAGCTGAATGAGCAAACAGGATGCAGTGAGCGGGGTGGTGCTGAGGCCTACAGGAAGCTCATACTGCATTAATAAGTCAGATAGGCCAACCATAATTACAAACACTGAACAACACAGTTGTATTTCCTCAAGACATCCAGCCATTTTTAATTTCCATTGTAGAAATGTCTTTGTTGAGTGCTGACACTTGCAGCTCTAAAGGTTTAAAGCTCAATAGAAGCATTCATACACGTGCACACATTATCATAGTTATCCTGACCAGAGGCCAAATGACTGGGTGTGAACAGGACAGATAGTTGAATGTGAATACTCATATGTTCATGAATTATCTATACAGAGAAAATCACAAAATGCTGCCAATTGGTAATATTTGCTAAGCCATGTGCCTATCTAACACAAACTTCCTCTCCAAACAGGATCAGCATGGCGAACAGAGGTCCACAGTATGGTCTGAGCCGTGAGGTGCAAAACAAGATCGATAAGAAATACGACCCGGAACTGGAGGAAAGGCTGGTGGAATGGATTATCGTTCAGTGTGGCTCTGCAGTGGGTCAACCCGAACCAGGCAAAGCGGGCTTCCAAAACTGGCTGAAAAATGGCTGCGTGAGTATTGGGTTTGCTAAAGTGCCTAGAGGTTTTTAAGTAAAATTGATCTGAGAATTTTAGAGGTATCTTCATCTTCTTTACATCTCTAGATCCTGTGTGAGCTCATCAACAGCCTGAGTGGATCCAACAAACCAGTGAAGACCATTAAGAGCTCCCCAATGGCATTTAAACAGATGGAGCAAATCTCCATGTTTCTCAAAGCTGCAGAAAATTACGGAGTCACCAAAACTGACATGTTCCAGACGGTCGACCTCTTTGAAAGTAAGATAATAATGTCTTGTATACATTTACAATAAACACAAGCCTCTAGTCATATCTTACACAATACAATGCAATTCTGTGGGTTAAACCACACAACAGTATATAAACAACAAACATCTGCAGCAGTAAAATGCAATGTACACATTAATGAAGCAGTATAATTAATCTAAAAACATCATATATGAGAATAAAATACTGACAGCACAATATTACTGCACTGAACTGATACTGCTGATACTATATGCAGCAGGTATGCAGCAGTAGCAGTAGTTTTTACTTGTGTTAAATACAGATTTTTTACTTGCACTGGAGTATTTGAGTGTGATATTAATGCTTATATTTCAGCAAAGGAACTGAATTCTTCTTTCACTGCTGGTCTGTGATGGAGACATCACCCTCCAGTCCTTGAGTCTCTGTTGAGTTCACTTCATCTGAGGTTGTTGTATGTCTTTAGGCAAAGACCTGGCTGCTGTCCAGAGGACCCTGATGGCTCTGGGGAGCTTGGCTGTCACAAAGGGTGATGGGAATTACAAAGGAGACCCCAACTGGTTCCATAAGTGAGTTAATTTTCATATAGTCGGGTTGTGACAAGTTGGTAAAACAAAGACGGTTTCATTTCCAGGCTGAAGAGTGATGAGATGTGTGTTTGTTTGCAGAAAAGCACAAGAGAACAAGAGAGATTTTACAGAGGAACAGCTGAGTGAGGGCAAGAATATCATTGGTCTGCAAATGGGAACAAACAAAGGAGCATCTCAAGCTGGTATGACTGGTTATGGTCAAGGCAGGCAGATCATCGGTAACCCCTGAGGATGAGAAGTGGCACCGTGGCACTCCTCCACCTGCCCACTGCTCCGACAGGCCGGCCACAAAGGAGGGGATAAATTCTGACTCTTACCTCGGCCGTGAGGTGAAATGTGACGTGACTCTTTTCTTGACTGAACTGGACCAAGACGAGGACCAACAACAACAACAACAACATGTGCACATATTGAATACACACTTCATGTTGAGCTCATACATAGTTCACAGAAACCTTAAAAAGATTAGACCTAACAAACTTATACTTTAAACATTCCCAGTTTGTGGTTTAAAATATTCTGCTAGGACCTCATATAAAAATTTGTATTTTTCTAAAAATGACTCTTAACTACAAGTCAGATATTATCTTTAAAATTGAAAATATACAGAGCATTGTTTTCAGTTTTATGCACTTAATTTGCAGAAACTTGTAACTTGCTTGACAACAATATTACTTTACATTACACGTGTGGGTTTCAGTTTTGGGTAGAAACAGATTTAAAATTTTACCTGTTCATGTGTTTCTTAAATGGATAGCACAGCCACATCCATTATTTATTTTTTACAGTTGGTTTTCTTCTGTTTATCTGTCAGTGTTTTGGATTTTCACAGAATGTACCACACAGCCAGAACGTACCTTGGCATATAATAGCATATTTTTATATATGTGTAAAATGGGATAATTTAGCAGCATCAAGCAAACATCAAGTCTCTATTCAGGTCAGAAACAGATGGCAAAGATCCCTTCCTAATGTGCTTTCAGTGAAAGTGATGAGGCCTAAAACTAATTCATCTCTTTCCGTCATGTAACCTCATTTAAAGTTGTTATATTTCCACTGAAACACAGGAGGGAGTGATGTTTAATTGCCAGACTATAGCAGGAATTAGCTAGCAAATCCTGTCTCTGTGATCTTATGATAATCTGACTGTTGTTTTTAAACAGAAATTGAAAAATTTGAACTCCCCCTTTAAGCCAAAATTAATTGTTAATGTGTTACAACAACAAAATCCACTGCTATAGCACAAGAAAGAACAGTTTTTAAACTGCGTCACTGATGGAAATCCTTACAAAATGCCTGAAATATGTTTTTACTAATTCAATTTGTAAAACTGCACTCTCAGACATCTCTCTAGTTAATTTGTTGGACCTTCTTTTTAGATTTTAATACAGTCTTTGTGTTGATGATAATGTTGGTGAAATAAAATTTGATAAAATCCTCTTTTGTGATCAATATATTTATTCCTGCACTTGTGAACTTTGTGGCTAAACTGCTATTGATCAAATACTTTGGTAAATCTTTGTATTTCTTACAGCAGTAAAACATGAGCCAGTGTACATAGTAACACCTGATAAACATATCGGTGTTACTATACAGACCTGTTTGCTCTGAACATGGGCTGTGCTCCACAAAGAGATAAAGAAATGTGATAACAGTCCGTATCAGAAAAATGTAGATCCACCCCAAAGGTGGGAGGAGAAAAGTGAAAGGAGGGAGTGATTGAGGGAGGGCACACAGGCTGGATTTTTCCTGGCTGGATAGACCGTGGGGGACAAACAGGGGTCCAAACATTCATTCGGAGGATTCATCATCTCCTGCCAGAGTTTTGTTTATTCTGTGTTTTTACTTGAGTGCCGACTAAGCGGTTCAGCATGAACTGACTCAGAAAAAGACGGAGGGAGACGACAGAGGAGCACATAGCGAAACAAATAAAAAGAAAGGGGATTGAGTAAAAAACAAACAGGAAAAAGTGGAAGTCTTTCACGTAAATGTCCTGAGTATTTCACCAACTCATGAGAATAGAAGCTTGGGTTCATGTCACAAAGTTAAAGGTCAAGAGAGAACAATGTTTCCAAAAAAGGAATGATCATCACAAAGAGAAGGCAAACAAAAAGACTTCCCTTTCCCCTTCCTTCTTATTCCAGGTTTTTGACAGGAAACTGTGTGTGTATTTACATGAACAGAGGAGCAAACTGGTATTCTACAAAAAAAAAAAAAAATCAGAAATATATGCACAAACACTGAAAGTGGAAATGATCTTCAAAAAGGGACAGTCTGTTCTTTGTGACGCATTAGCATTATTAAAACACTGGCTTCCATCTACTTATTTTCTAAATAAACAATCTGACTATTAGAAAACTGCTCTTGTCATGTGTCTGAGATCATAACTCACTGCTAGTATTTCACTGGCCGCTTTATTTTCACTGTTCTTTTTTTTTTTTTTTTTGCTTCTGATGGAGATGGATCATTTACTCTTTATAATGTTGTCAATATGAAAACTTCCTCTGATGTTGGCGAAGCATTAGTTACCGCAGGATTACATCTGCGATTTCAGCTGCACTTTATGTGATTATAATTCTGCAGTGTTTATTATTTCAACACTAATATTTATTTCAACACTTGCAGACTCTGATGGGCTTTGGCACAAGCAAACTTTTAATGCCTTACCTCATTCAACACATCTGCAGACATCGACCTGAAGAGTTCAATAATTTACAAATACAACACTATAGATTTTGCTATTTTTAGCATACTGTACACGCGTGCAAAAATCTAAAAAAAAGTTCATAATAATCTTTGACCTGTGATGAAATCATTGTTTTATTTCTTTAAACCCTTTACTCTTAACCATGTTTCCTTTAGGTCTAATGTGATAAATTTAGAGGAATATAGTATTATAACATGAGACAATCAGTATCGTGTGTCATTTTACTAAGTGAGGTTTTTTTTTTATTTTTTTTAATTTTATTTTTATTGGAAAAAAATCTTTGGCGTTGCCATAAATACATATAATATCCATTATAATCCTTTTCATAGTTCTTATTTTATACATACAAAGTATCAAAAATTAAAATACATAACAACAAAAAAAATAAAAATAAAAATAAAACTCACTAACACATGAACTGGGTGCTTACAGTTGTGGTATGCTAAGTGAGTTTTTAAATGAGGATGCAACAAAAAAAAAGTGACAAATACCATCTTTTATCATTAACCAAAAACAGCCTGAGCACTGATGATATTTAGTTAATTATTTATTGACTAATTTAGCTTACAGTCTTTTAGGCATTTATTATTTATTCTGTAACTTTGCAGTTTTATCAGGTTTTTTGTAAGAAATGTTTTGTTTTTTGTATGAAGTGTAAATTATTAATACTATATTTATGAATTACTAAAATCACTTGTGTTCAGTAAATGAGTCCATCTTCAGTAGTTAATTGTTTTAGGAATAAAAACGGTGTCTTAATTATCACAGAAGCTGAAGCTGATTTATAATATAAAGTTATATGTCATCATGTATCACATATACCATATACTATCATATCAAAAAGCATTTCACATTATTCATTCTAACCTTACATTGTCAGTCTTCTTATACTTTATTTTTTAGCAGAACAGGGTTTTCCTGACCTTGTAACACATGAGCTATTTTTGAAAACTTTTCAAGGTTTTAATGAAAGTGTGGAAAGAGCAACACGTCGCTGGCTTCACGTTGTGGTGGAATGCACTGCACTGCCATACAGGGACATAATAGGGGCAAAGATATCTTTGAGGTTACTGAAGTAGCCTTGTGACTGGAAAGATGCCAGTTTCAGTCCACTGACTATCTGGGGAAACGTGTGCATAGATTCCTGTTTAAGTGATGAGCAATTTTTTTTATATTGTTATTATTGAATGTGTGTCATGCTGCTGCTACACTGTAACTACCTAGTTTGGGATAAATACAGTGATAAATACAGTCCGTCCGTCCGTCCGTCCGTCCGTCCGTCCGTCCGTCTATCCATCCATCCATCCATCCATCCATCCATCCATCCATCCTCTCTCAATAAACAGACCGCTACAAGAAGTGATTCAA
>JAPQRP010000008.1:4864609-4879086 GCA_037367295.1 Apogon hyalosoma
AAGAAAGAAAGAAAGAAAGAAAGAAAGAAAGAAAGAAAGAAAGAAAGAAAGAAAGAAAAAGAAAGAAAGAAAGAAAGTTAGTTAGTTGGAAGGAAGGAAGGAATGTAGGGAGGGAGGGAAGGAAGGAAGACAGGAAGATAGGAAAGTAAGCAGGTAGGAAGAAAACAAAGAAAGAAGGAAGGAGGGAAGGAAGGAATGTAGTGAGGTAGGTAAGGAGGTAGATGGGTAGGCAGGAAGGAAAGCAGGAAGGAAGAAAAGTAGGGAAGGAGGGAAGGAAGGAAGGAAGATAGAAAAGAAATTAGGTAGGAAGGAAGGAAGGAAGGAAGGAAGGAAGGAAGGAAGGAAGGAAGGTAAATAAACAATCCTTAAAATCCGATCAAAGGCAGGAATTCATGTACACATATAAAATCCAGTTGTAAAAATACATTTGAAAGTTCATCAACAGCACATCCACGACCAAAACCACGTTTAACTCCTATTGCACATTTACTCCTTTAATAAACACCAACACAGATCCTTCCAGACCATTCCGTATCAGTCTCTGAGTTTGTCTAATTTAGTTACCAACAGGTCACAGTCTGCGTTCTCTGTCCTCAAGTTCATCCACTCCTTGGACTCAGGACTTCAAACAGGAGTTTGTGAATTGAGGGATTTTCCTGACGGAGACTTTTGATGTAGATTCAATCATCAGTAGTCACCGTCATCACTTGATACTTATAGACAAACACCAGTAAAAACATAAGCTGCTTTGTAGAAGGAATGAACAAAAGAAAACTATCCACCAACTGGACTCAGCAGAGATCATGTGACAGTCAGTGGAACTAACCAGTGACAGCAACAACAAAGAAATCACAGGAAATCACAGGTTTATTTGTTGTGTTGTGGAACTAGAGGGCAAGTGGACTTATTGGATGTCTGTGCGGTGTGAGTCCTTCTGTTTTATTATATTGATTAAATCTTCATAAAAAAAAAAAAAAAAAAAAAAGACACAGCAGACAATCTCCAGTTGGAAACTCCAGACGGAGCAACTATTTTTGCTTCACTTGGACAGTTTTGGGTCATCATTAAAATTAATGAGAGCAACATCAAAAATGAGGCAATGGTTTATTAAGAAGACATTTTACAACATGTCTGCACTCGGATACACACCAGCAGGTCTTCCTAAATGTTTCATGGGATGGGGGGCTTTTTTACATCAGTTTACATTGCCTGTGAGCGCGGTTGTAAGATTATTACCACATTAGCGAGACAAACTCTGCAAAAGCAAATTAAAGAGGCAATAAGGACAAGTGAGGCCAAAGGAGAGGAGGCTGAGGAGCAGTGGGCCTTGTTAGTGTCGGCTTCAGTTTAGCTTAACGGTCAAAGGGTTCCCTCTGTTGGTCAGACTCTGAACAAATGAATGGACTTGACCAGCTCAGAATGCAGTTTTATGTTAGGACTATTTGACATGTAATGATTATAAATATGAAACGTGATCATTATTCCTGTTTTTATGGTGCACCATGATGTTTTGTTTTACATGTAGGATTTTATTTTTTTAATGTATGAATTTATTTTAACCCATAAAGACCCAAACATCCACTGGCAACCAAAATTATTCACTTATATAAAATGTTTAATAGCTGTTAATCAACTAATCGCATCAATACATGTAAATAAATGGTGTAAAATAGAGTTTGTCATCTTTTCATGGTCATCAGATATGACCCATTTGGACATTCAGAGGCTCCGTAGTGAACGTGGAAACACCGTCATCTTCTACAACATTGATTCACAAGTAAAACCTATGGAGATGGATCAATGTCAGTGGATGGAGACACTTATTTTAAGTTCAGTTAATGATATATTTTGCAAAAATAAAAAAATCATTTTTTTTCTTCAGGTTTCTGTGTTTTGAATATAAGAGCCCTCAACTTTAATCTGAATTTTAATGAACATCTACATTATCAGTACTTTAAACATTGGAAAATATCTTATTTTTACTTATAAATGCAAAATATAAAACATAATATTAGAGTAAATAGTGATAAATCACTTAAGAAAGGTCAAAAATAGAGAAAATCTGGGAACTGCCACAAAAGCAGCACTGGGTCTTTATGGGTTAATGTAGTATTTTATTTTTTATTGTACAGCTTCCTTTTCTCTGTAGCACTTTGAGATTCCATTGAATGAAAAGTGCTTTATAAATGCTAACTATTATTATTATTATTATTATTAATTATTTTGACCATCATACCCTGGCAACAAAAATGAATAAAAGACTTAAATAATGCCATGTTGCAGTATGTTGTTGTAAAAAATAAAAAAAAAAATTAAAAAAAAAAAAGAGTCTGGAAGGAGAAAAATACAACATCCCCACACATAAATATGTGGACATTGAGACAATTAAATGTCCATGTAATGGTGGAGATGTTTACAATATTCAAATGTGAACTCACACACACGCACACGCACGCACGCACGCACGCACGCACGCACGCACACACACACACACACACACACACACACACTCTGGCTCTTTAGCCTCCAAAAGCCTGAAAAAGGAGTTTTACATTAAACTATTTGAGTGACATACAAACATTAGTACTGGGATACTTTTCAGGTAAATCTATGATACTTTCTTTTCTAAAATCAGTATTTTTTTTTTTTTTACATAAAGCAAATAGTTTTAATGGGATTGGTCACATGGCCTGTAACACCAGGGGATTTATGAGCAAATAAGAGCAATTGTGTTCAAAACATCGTAACTGAAATAAACCTCCTATCAGAGCTACACTGGTGTGTGGATTTTTTTCTGGACGGTATCTTTCCAATAATCAGGTCCAGTCTTGTGTATATTTAGGGATAATTAACGTGTATTCCTGAAACGCTCTGATGAAGCTACTACACAAAAAAACCCATAAATTCACTTTTATAGGATGTGAGTTATTGAATTAATAGACCGATATACAGCATAGCTGAACGTGCTCTAATGTTACATTAAACTAACAATTATAGAACATTTATTACTATTAGAATTTCTACAATGGTCTGTGCAGGAGTTCAGTCTACTGAGAGAGGAACTATACTGCACAACAGTGCTCTGAATAATAATGTGTTGGAAAATGCGGTGGCGTTAAGGTTGTTGGCATATCTATTTTTTATACTCCTACAATGCATGCATGATTTAAAAAAAAAACCCAATTAATTTAATCATACTGAGCCAAGACTTTAATTCCCATGTTGAAATTAAAGTGTTTTTATATTTTGTACTCATGACAGTAAAATAAGACGTAAACCCTTAGAAAGACCAGGTCAGTTATATAAGAAAACACTGAAAATATCATGAAACCACCAAAATTCAGCTATTTTTGGTCACACTGTTCAGGAGTAGTGACTGTCAAACTTAAACAGAAATGTTATTTAGTAAATAGTAGGTAGAATCGCAGAAAGACATTGTTGCCGATTAAGTTGGAAATATAAAATATTTTTACCTCTTCCCATGAAATGATTATGACAGTGATTTATTCTTGATAAAGTAGAACTAGGACTCAGTATGTAATCAGGTCAAAGGTGGTTACTGATATGTATAAATAGGAATAAAAAGGAATGTCTGACAACAAAATTATTCCAACTTTATAGGCAACAGTGTAAATGAATGAATAAATCCATGTTGTTCCATAGATATGTTATGTATACTTCCTCCAAATATGTCGATTCCTCATAATTCACCAAAATAAAAGACCACACCACCATGTGATTAAATCCTTTAAGTTTTTTTTTGTTTGTTTTTTATTTAATGGAATGCTTTACTTCAATAACATGACAACGAGCCACAGTGCAAATACTGTATCGCACCAAACACAGACTCCCACAGTCTAGACCCCCTTTCAAACATCATGTGGTATATACAGCCGGGGTCCCGTCTAGACACTCATACGTCCAACTTACACGATCCAGTAGCAGACATCCTGTACACAACTGTCCCCATGAACACTTAAGGCACACACACATTTACACTATTTAACACAGCACACAAATGTGCAGAGCTTAAGACAGCAGTAACTTCAGGTAATTTGATGTTTGACAAGAGACTCTCAGCCACATTTTAAACAGAACTGAGCTATTAAATAAACAGCCACAGTATAAGCTCACATACAAATGGTGTTCTTTAACATGACCTGTGATAGCGGTTTAGCGCGTAGCGTGGTGCAGACAATAACTGTTATAGCTGTGGTCAGTAGCTTCACATTAACGCTACTAATTATTTCTAGGAATATTCAGCTGCTATACCAGTTAGAGAAGTCAGGTGGCATGGCTGGGTGAGAGTCGATTAAGAATACACAGGGAGTGAGAAAACAAAGGTAAAGAGGTGCTTCTGGGAGGAAATACTGTAATTATGTAATAAGGAGAGAGAGGGAGAGAGAGCTTGTGCTGGTCAGTGTGATAAAGTATAAACGTTTGTATATATATTAGTGTGAGATACAGACGTCTATTATACTGACTTTAGCAGAAAGAGCGCAAGTTTCACTTAAATATGTTAGCATGAGAAACAAGGTGATGAGCAAATGCATAGTGAAAGCTGTAATGTTGTATAAATAACAAGAATGCATACAGTCTTTAAGACATTGAAACGTCATGGCCAATACATCTATTTCTAATTCAGCATCATAATATGAAATGTCACAGATAATTAGCTTGGAATGGGTAAAAAACAAAAATGTGGTTTTGGCAGAAGCTTTTGCACTTTTGTCAGGTCGGCAGTATTTGGAAGACTTGTGCAGCTTATCTGATAGCGATTACAATGCATAACATCACTGATGAATGACTACGCTCATGATTTTGATTTATATTCATGTACTGAAGACAGAAGCGTTGACTGATTTTCACTAAGCTGACGCATCAGCATGTGACGGTCAACAGAAACATCAGGTCTGAGTTTAGTTCAGTAACGGTGTGTAAAGACACTGCAGAGGAGTAATAATCTACTGTGTTTGTGAGTGCACTGTGGACTAGTACTTCATCAGTAAATATGGACTGATTTTTTAAAAAATACTAAATAACAGCTTCAAAGACTAAATAATGACACATGTCCATGAGATTACACTGTGTTAAAAAGTGAACATTTATTAGATCGGGTGCCCCATGTTTGGCTTTGTGTATAAAATATCATACATAAGGGCTGAGGCATAATTGTTTTTATATCATCTGTTTTGATGGATTGTAAGCGTAAATTAAAACTGCTCAACTGACAGTGTTATTTTTGCAAACGGCCAACTGCCATACACAGTGTGTATGTGTGTATGCTAGCAGGAGCCACTCATTAGCAAATTGGTCAGACTCCTACAATCACTACGAACAGATGCACAGTAATATTCCACACACTGTATTCTGAATTTGATACATGTAAACAGCCTATTGTTTGTTTGTTAATGAAGTGCCTTCTGGTTAAGACATGTGGGATATATTCTTTGGTCATGGTTACAGTACATTAGGAATATGCACCTAAACTGGGATCTTTACTAGTTTGTGACACACTGTTCAGCTGTGTGTGTTCTACACAAACCAACTAGGGTTACAGTCTGAAAGGCTCTGGATAGACATCCAAGGCCACAAGAAAAGCCCACATTTTTGTTGAGAAGGATAACACATCTACTGTTAAATATTATGAGTGACCTGGATATCAGCAGGTTTTTAGATATGTACAAATATCACCCTTTGCCAAAAGGTAGCTGAAGGAATGAATGTGGGAGGCTATGTTTGCACAGATGGGCAAATCCACAACCAGTGGAAAACTAGCAAAAAAAAAATCCAATGTTATTTGGAGTATACACAACTGTAGGCAAATAGAATTAGTGAAATTTTCATAAACTTGGTAGGAATATTATCTTTTTCAGAATAAGGACAAAAAACAGAATATTTAGTGCATGTAAACATAGGCACTGTTGGACGCCTGACCTTCCTGCACAGGACGTATTCAAGGCTAAAGAAGTGGGGTTTTGAAAACAATAAATACGTTTTCATACTCTTCATATCATACTTAAGATGTATCTCATGGCATAGATGACAAATGGAAACACTTTATTCACAGGCCAAAATGAATATGTTTGTGTGTGTACACCACTGCAGTGGGTCTATCCTTCAGAATAGTCTGATGTGTGTAAATCTGTTTGCAATAGAGCTAACTACTGTCGTCACAGTGTCTACCTGTAGTGAGGTCTCTCTCCCTCTTCAGCAGCTCTCCACACCCGTCCCTACACTCAAGAATGTGATCCCACACCTCGCACAGGCCCACTCACATCAGGGTGCACCTCCTCCTCCTAATGAGTGAGCCCTTCCTCCTCCTCCATGTACCAGGAGCATGTCTCCCCCGTCTCCCACAGCAGTGGGTGAGACATGACTGATAAATGTGCTGCTCCTCAAACCAGTGACGCTCGTCTTTCCTCTGGCGTCTCCTCCAGTATCTGAAGCAGCAGGTCACTGAGGGGCTTCGCCACAGTGCGGTAACCTGTTGCCGTCAGGTGGAGGAAGTCAAACATGTCCTGTGGGCTGATAGTTCCGTCAGAATGGACAAACTCCCCGCTCACGTCAAGGAACTGAGCCTGGCCCAGTCGTGGCAGCCACGAACGCAGGAGCCCATTAACGGCCGTGTTCTTCTCCCTCAGAGAGTTGGGACGCTCACCTCGAGGCAAAAGACCCTAAAGATAAACACAATCATTTTACAGCTCTGTGCAAATCAGTGTTATGGTTTAACCCCTGACATTTTGAGTTGGTTTGGATAAATGTTTAAACCAGGGTTTCAGCAGGTTTCAGAAAAGTTACATTTAAGACCTTCATAAATGAAATCATGACCTATTTCATGTCCTATCACACCAGGGCTGGACTTTGGATGATGGCAGGAGTCTGATGGTGGCCCATGGGACTCTTCTGCCTTCATACCCCAAATTCCTAATTTGTGCATTTTCATGAACAAGGAGTTGCAGACTTAGTCTCAACAGACCCTCAAGCCACTCAGTTTTTAAAACCAGTCAAAATTGTTTTTTAAGACATTTAAGGGCTACAATTCTGATTCTTTGATTTTAGACTACGTGACCTGTAGAAACCTAGTTAATTTCAAACTCATTCCTAGAGAAAAATAAATCAGAAAATATTTAATTTGCCACAATACCTGCTTAAGAAACATGTAAATTATCATTAATATTTCACTTACCAATACAACTATCTTTGCCCTGGGCAGTCGTGAGGTGAGCAGTTGTGCAATGGCAAGAATTCCTCCTGCAACTTGTTCTGCAGTATGTTCATGATTGTTGGTTCCTACCCACAACACCACCACCTGGACAAAAACACACACAGACACTTTAACTTTCAGTGACTAAACTGCAAACACAAGTAGGTCTTGTTTACCCTGAATGTTTTGAACATTAGTGGATACAGAGACACATCACCAGTCACACTTCACTCCATCATGCATCTCTGAAATCTCCAGTTCAGATTTTGTTATTGCCTGAAGATGACAACTCAGAAGTGGTTCCACAACGTCTGATCTATTAGTATCGTATGTCACCAAGTTTATCAATTTCTTTTATTGATGCAAACATTTTTGTCTGCATTGTCATGAGTCTCATAGTCAAACTTGTTTCTACATTGTGCTAAGATAGTTGCATATTAGTAGTGTTACTGTGTTCCATTACAATCAAGTCAAATGACTCAGTTAAAAGCTCAAAAACAAGTTTTAATGCTCGCTATCACTTTAAAGACGTAATATACAGATATGAGCCAAGTGATCCTCCCAATTTTTTCAAGCATTCACACTCTTCCTAGTATAACCACGTTCAGCACTGATGAAATACTTGCCTATTACATTCTTTTCAGAGACACATGAGGAAACATTAGCATAAGGATAACAAACAATACATTGTCAAATGTGTCCCTGACCATCTCAGCAAGTGGTCCAACTGATCAGATGACATTGTGTTTCGGTGGTTCTTTACACTTGTATTTAGCACCATCTACACAAATATCTACACAATTTAAAAACACACATATGGTTTTTCTCTGATTACACTGGTCTACAAGTAAAATGCTTCCAGAATAAAAGTAGTGAAAACTTACCATGTGTGAGTCACTGATAAAGAAAAATCAAGTCAAAAATGCAGGTTGGCTAAAGTTTCCAAGATACAGTCTTGGGTCAAATTGTGAAATTGAGAATTAAGAGATTGCGTTTTACTAAAAAGGAATCTTCATCTCAGAGCTACAACATCTACTTCAAAACCCTGTCTGCACATTACAATACATTCGCTTTACAGGTTCTTTCTAGGGGAGGTTTATAAATCTATTGTATAAATGTACATAAACCAAAATAATGTATATGTGTAATAACACTTTGCAAACCAGCACTTTTGTAATTTTTTTTCAAACTGAACTTATTATAATACAAAACATTTAGCACACTTAATCTCTGAGGCAGAAAATGTAAAAAAAAAAAAAAAACAACTGTAGACCAGCGTTACTTAACAGGCTCAGTTTTACCTTGGGACGAATGTTCTCCAGCTCTCCATTCTGCAGCCTCCACAGGACATTACAGGTGGTGTCGCCTCCGATGCCAAAGTTAAGTGCATGAAGAGGAGAGAATAACTCCCTCCAGATCTGCAGACAATAATCTGCACTTAATATCAACATTTATGACTTCAGGAACTCCTAGTACTCCTGCCACAAGTTGGTGATGCTAAGAGTACAATATGTTAATCAAAACACATTAGTATACATAATCAGTAAAAAAACTACTAATCAGTAAAATAATGTGTAAAAATAATTCAGTGAGTGAATGCACGTTATTTGTGTTGTTTTAAAAACATTTTGATCGAGTGGCATATACTGGTATGTTTTTTTAATCTTATTATTATATTATAATAAATAAATATTCTAAAATCTGAAGAGCTAGCGAGAGACAAAATGTTTTCCTTCACCTCATATTGCTGCATTAGCTGTACCATAGAATCGCCCACAAAGAGCACATCTGGTTCAGCGTCTTTACACTCCTGTACAAATCGCGTGTGCTGAAAAACAAAAAGCAATCATCACAACACAGACTCCAATGTATTAAGCAACTGCGGTACTAACCTTACATGTTACAACTTATACTTTTTCTAAGTTCAAGTTACATCTGTGTTAAGACTTTTGCATTATAAACCATTTAAATCTTAGCAACAGGATAATGCTGGTAATTCTGTCCATAAGTCCAACTCATAAGAACGTCTGGTGCACCATCTGATAAAGAGTTCAGAGAAAAGCAGTCTGATTCAGTGAATTAGCTTTGCAGGATTAACTTGGCAGTGACCTAAGAAAAGGTGCCACTAAGCAGGAGCTGGTGATCACACAGAAATAATAGATTTTTCAAACATTTACTTTTGGATTGATAAAGGTTTTATCCATCTACATATGAAGGTGTCAGTTATTTTAATGATATGGCAATGAGTATTTCATGTGATGGTCAATTGCTTAAAATGCAAATCAGGCTAAAATATAAAATGTACGTTTTTTTATGACTAAGGAAACAAAACTGTTGTTTGCTGCCTTTTTCCTTCTCTTCTGATTGACTGTTTCAGGTTTACCTATGGACCATTGTTTTGTTGACTAATTAATGAATATGTATGAGGATCCACAGAATGTTTTACCTCCTTATCAGCAAAGAGCTTAATAGAGAGGTGACTTAAAGCTGGCTTGGTCTTGTCTTACTTAAATTTCTCCAAACTGACATGCAAATAATACTACCAGGGAGCTAGTCATACAACCCTATTATAAGAGCTGTCAATGGATCACCTCCAGATGATGAAATGTGTGAGGTCTGCATGTATGATGAGCAATAAATCACTAGTTATAAGAGTCAGTGTAAAAAGAAATACCGCCAACCTGTGATATCCATCGTCCATCTCCCTGCACATCCTCCACTGGCTGAGCCACTGCAGCTGGGTTCAACTCATCACCACTCATCCTGCAGGGGACAGCTTATTATTCACACACAAATAAAGCACCACCAACACAAAGCAGGTTAAAGAAAGAAGAGGTCAGTGCCTTAAAATAGAGGAGGAAACCCCCGGAAAGCATCGGCACCGGCTAACACCAACCATCCCTGTCATGCAACGGCGGCAGCTTGATGTTTCTGGGGCAGACAGACTGGCCTGATAAGCCTGATTTGGGCTATTTTCCCTTTCACGGTGCGGCTTACGGATCACAAAGCAGATCGCATTAAATCGTTTAGCTTACTGTTTACCAAACGTTAGCTGTTAGCTAGCTAGCTAACCACTGAAGATTGTCATGGCTGCATCTTTGACACTTAACATTTGACACGCCCGCCCTTCTATAAATCCTATATTAAACATTTCCAGTCGTTACATGGTTTGTTTTTGCCGGAAAATACTACCTGTCAGGGTGTCGGCCGTCCCTTGTCCTCTTTTTGGCTTTAGAGGAACTCTTTAGCCCAAACTACACTTCACCGGGGTCGGGTAGTGAGTCGATGCGGGTGATGCTGCGCGCTAGCTCCTGTTAGCTCCTGTTAGCTCCCGTTAGCTTCCGTTAGCTCCAGCTTGACCAGACAACAAAAGGTGTGTCGAGAAGGTAAAGCTGCAGAGACAGTTTTATGGAGAGAAGGCCGATGTGTTCCCATCGGCCGTAACGCTGCTGGAGACTGAGACGCAGGGGAGACCACTATTAACCCCGAGTATAGTCTGTCAGGCAACGACACTTTCACATTCAATGTTACTATACCGAGTACTAAAAAACTGATTTATTATCAAACAACAACAAAGGGAATAAAATAAGGTAAAATAAATACATTTCGCCCTGTTTAAACTATTAACCTCACAGTTGCTTACAGCAAAAGTGCATTTTTAATAGACATGCTCCAGATTCAAATTTTTTTTTTTTTTTGGTCAATTCACCAGCTGCACGGAACGTATCAATCAATCAATCAATCTTTATTTATATAGCACTTTTCATACAGTAAAATGTAGCACAAAGTGCTTAACATATAAAATCACGGAACGTAAAGAGAAATGAGATAGTTTTTCTCTCACCTTGCAAGGTAAATCGCATGCAATTAAAAAAAGATGCAAAAACAGAATAACAATAGTGGTATAAAAAATATATTATAGTAGAATATAAAAGATATAAATCAAACCTATTTACAATAACAGAGTTTCATGAAAATTAAAGCTAACAAATCTATGGTTAAACCTAATTTGGACAAGTAACAGGAATATAGGACAACTCGAAATTAGAATCATAATACTTTATCATCTGTCGTGACAGAAAATCATCTTCAGCATTTCTCATTCTCAATACAGTAAAACAAACAAACAACACTCAGCAGGCATACGCTGATGAATTACAGCTTAAAAACAGGAAAAGATTGATTTATGAATAGGAATAAAAATATAAATTTGTTTAGATTTAGATTGCAATGGGAACAGAAGAGTTTTTAATATATCCCTCTTATTTTTCCATTAGGATAGTATCCTCCAAAATACTTTAATTCAGTATGATTGCTAGCCTATGTCTTAGTCATTACTATGTATTAATCCCCTGATTAAGTATAATTACATCATAATAAGAAGAATAACACCATTATAATTACAGTTTTTAAAATTCTGGGGTATTAAATACGACTGCATATTCACATTACAACTCTTCTTTTTTTTTTTTTCCATCAGCAGATGTTTTTCCCCAAGCATCCTCAGTTTCGTATTCCCTGAATTCCATTTGGTGATTCCTGACAAGTGATACGCAGGGCAGAAATGCCCCTTTAACTGTTGGTCCCGCAATGACTCATGGGTGTGTCGTTGTTTTTGACAATGCCGTTAAACTTCCAAACACTTACTAAACATTTCCCTCAGGTTTACAACTACGATTTTAGTGTCTCCTATTTGACACGATTCCAGCTGAAGTCAGACGCCGACTATTGAGGATAAATGTGTTCTTGGGCAGCGATAATGGTTTAATCTTAAGTGAGCACTGCAGACATCTTTGCTCCATTGACATTAGATCCGTAGATGCTCTCCCGCTTCTCCCATCTCTAATCTGTGATGATCGCAATGCATCATGGGTCACTGAGATCAAGCGCTGCATTCCAGTCCACTTGGAAAAAGGGGAAATATGAACTTCCTGTTGAAAGAAATAATGGAATAGAATTTAAATATAACCAGAAAATAAATCACGACTCTTGAAGGCAGTATATGATCACTGAGCCTAATAATAATAATAATAAATAATAATAACAACAACAGATTGTTCCTCTTTGTGCTCATTTTCATTCATAGCGGCCATTTTGCTGATGTGTAAAAGCAGATTTTTTTCTCTTTTCTTTATCTTATGAAGGAAATAATATAAAACTAAAAAAAAACTAAAAAAAAAAAAAAAAAAAAGCAGTGACAAACAGTGAGGTTTTTTTTTTTGTTTTTTTTTAAATTATTATTATTAATCCAAGCCTGAATATTTAGGGTCATGTGCCCCTCATTAAGAAGAGCATGAAACCATCAGAGGACTTGAATGAGGATATAAAACCACTGAATCTTGTGAGTTAATTATCCCCTCTAATAGGTTTGGTAATTTTATTAAGCCTCAGTATCCTTACACAATCTTAAAACACCGATACAATATGTTCTGTGCAAATCCTACCAAACACATATGAGCATTTACAGTCCAGGGCTTCATAAATTAATTAATTAAAATGAATGAATGCATAATTGACATGAAGACATGCACACTTATTGAAAACAGAAGTGTAGATTAGGCCTATATGTGTTTGTGGGATAATACTAAACAAGGAAAGTCATCTTCAGGACAGTAAATACTGTATGTAGTTCTGGTGCAGTTTTTGGTGAATTTAATGTTTTCCACCGTGAAATGAACACAAAAGACACACATTAGTGCAGAAAAATTGACCAGAATGAAGGAAAATCATTTTGACACTGAAAACTTCCTGCAGAAGGAACACCAGACCTCAACTTAATGTGTCCATCCAAAAGTGTAAATGAAATCTACTGTCACGTGTGTTTAGAGTAATTGCCTATATTTCCCAGTAGTAGGTTATCCACTTTGAACAAGTGCAGACAAGAACTGAAAATCCTGCAGCGTAACCGGCTCCAGGAACGAGTTTTTTCCACTGTTGGTCCTTTTGGTGGCTTTTTCTGAAGTACATAAAACACCTTTCCTGTAACTCCTCTTATTAATATTCTTGATTTCTTGCCTGCCTACAAGACTGACACACAAATGAAATCACCTTTTAGCCATAGGACACTTTTTACATATTAATAAATATTATTTCATATCAGAAAATCTGCACAATCTCCTTTTTCCATTGGTATTTTGTTTTGTTGTTCTACCTGTATCTGTATGATTATGTTCTTTACTTTAAAATACTCTGTATATGTTTGATGCTATACATTACAGACATCAGTGCAGGGAATCTGATTATGGAGCAGGATGAGGGTCAGTTTGAAAGGTTACATACTGCCATGATTATAAAAAGTTTTTGGTGACAGTGTTTTTTTTATTGTCAACTTTAAATTCACTTACTCAGGGCCTGACAGAAATTGAATTCAATCACATAGTTTATCTGACCATGTTAGAAAAGGAGGGGAAACAAACAAGAACAAGAATTGGTAGTTTTTGCGTAATCCTGACAACAAAGAAAGAAATCAACATGATCAGATGGCTATAACTCCTAAACAGTTTAATATAGTTTTCAAGCTTATTTCAGGGGGAGTTCTTGGACTCTGACTGAAAAAGTGTGTGTAAGGTTATTCTGATTATAAAAACAACTGTAAAATCTGTGCTCTCTGTCAATGTTTGTTTCACCTGAAAAAACTTATAGGAAAATCATGCAAACAGTTTGCACTGGAAAAATGTTTGGGGTCTTCCTCTTTCTTTGGCCAATACAACTAATGCATCTTCATTTGAAATAATTCAGCAGTTTTACTGGATTAGGTCCGTAATTGAATCTAATCGAATGTAATCTAATCCTCATTTGTTTTTTGTTTTGTTTTTTTGTGAAACAATAAGACAATAGAAACAAAAACAGGCCAAAAAGCAGTGTGAATGCACTCATATTTTGGTGATAAAACACAAATAAAAATGGTTTAATTAAAGGCAGATAATGTTAGAAATAGAAAATGATATGCAATATATCATACTGTATTTAAAGCAGTGTTTTTCAACCTTGTGGTCAGGAACCCAAGTAGGGTCGCCTGGAATTCAAATGAGGTTGCCTGAAATTTCTAGTAATTGATAAAAAAATAAAAAATAAAATAATAATAATAATAACAATGATAATAAAATAACAGAAAAAAAAAACGTTCTAATAAAAAAAAAAATGGTGAGTTGAGAGAGACAATCACAATCCATAACAGACATGACAAACTGAAGCACTGTGGTACTGTTTATCTGTCAAATGTTCAAACTGAAGCACTGGTACTGTTTATCTGTCAAATGTTCATTGTGGT
>JAPQRP010000008.1:4898668-4948956 GCA_037367295.1 Apogon hyalosoma
GAGAGGAGAGGAGAGGAGAGGAGAGGAGAGGAGAGGAGAGGAGAGAGAGACAGAGAGAGAGAAAGAGAGAGAGAAAGAGAGAGAGAAAGAGAGAGAGAAAGAGGACTGTCAATTTGTTAGGAAAAGCATAAGTGCAGGTTGAGAAAGGTGATGAAATTACAAAAGCTGATATTCTTTGTTGTCCTGCTTTTCTCTGTGATGGTTCCTTTAATGCCTTAAAGTAAACTAAAGCTCTAAACCAGGAAATGGAGACACTAGTGTTGGACTGTCAATTTATGAATGAAGTATTTTAATATGCGTGCCTGGGCCTGCATTACACAACCTCTTACTCACCCTGCACTGCAGAACTTTTCTCTGATCTTCACAAACACTCTGACAAAAGTGCATGAGTCTGCATACACGCCCCGAGTCTGGAGATGGGTAGGGAGGGAGTAAAGAGAGGGGGAGTGAATGGGGGTGATAGAGGAGGGGAGGAAAATAAAAGGGATATAGGCACAGGTGAGGGAGGGGAAACAGAGGGATGAGGAAGAGGAGGGTGGCAGCCAGCCAACAGAGAGGACAGGGAAAAGTTGAGAGACAGCCAGAGGGACGCACAAGGGAAGGAGTCACTGTGAGGAATAAGAGCAGCAGCTTTTCCCTTTTGCATTCGTCTTCTTTTTGCCTGTCTCCCCCTGCCTCTAATTGCATCTCATCCTGGCCAGCGCTGCAATGTGGCTGTCTCTGCAGTGAAAGTGTTGGCTGGTGGATTCTCCTTGAGTGAACCCTGACTGTGCGCAGTGAGTGTTTGCCACTCCGACGCTGTCCGGTCCACACTGACTCAGCTGTGCAGTCAGCCTGCCGGCCTTAGAGGAAACACCGGCTGCAGGAGCAGGTAAGCATGAAAAAATGTGACCTGTTATTGCTGTTAAATCAGGTTGTTGTCTGTAAAATTAGAGCAGAGTTACAGGATGTGTTTCATGTTGCTTGCATGGAGGAGCACAGACAAAAATAATTAGAATTATAACTTTTCTATTGTTTTTGCCTGTGTGTTTTATGTGTTTAAGTAGCATGTTTTAACTTTTTCCTTCTCTTTCTGTCTCACACACACCCTTTCCACAGGAGTGCATGCGTGGGCTGGCAGGCAGGTTCACCACAGCCCAGACCACTGAAGCAACATCTGTCTAAACTGTTTGGGTCCACTGCTTGTAATCCAGGACACTACAGTGTGCTCAGGGATTGTCTACTGACTAAGAGGACAGGGAGCGATAACAGATCTTGGATCCTGCAGCCGTACTTGCTTTGGAGCAGACCTGGCTGCCATGGAGGTCCAGTGGAGTGGGGTCGGACCCCTGAGGCTGGGCCCTCCACATACAGCCATCACTCTGATCTTGTCTGCACTGTTTGGTAATGTCTGCTTTTTATTTTCTAAGAATGACCTTTGTTGGTTTCATTCCACCTTATCTCTGTGGCCCACTCCTCACTACCACCCCTTCCTTCTGCTCAGTCTTATATGCAAAACCTTAATGTTGTGGCTTATGACATTGACCTTCATTTGCTTTGAACCTCATGTTTTTCATGCGTTTGTACACCAGGCATTGCAGTGGTATTTTGCTTTTATTGACCAGGATGACTTTTGTCTTTAGGATGATGTGAAAATGTGCTTCTGTCTTAAACACAAGAGTTAATCATCATGAATCTTTTATATCCGGTAAAGCTACAACAAACTTTATAGCTGGTATGAGCAGCAACATCCATAATGATCCATAATATGTTAAAGCATTTGGTGCAGAGTTTTCTTTGTGATGGAAAAGCTGTGTCAGACTGTAAAGACCCTAGGCCTTCCCTTTCCTTGTCTCGCCATACATAATTACATCTGAGCCAACACCCAACCAGATTGAATTAAACAGAGGAGCATCTTATTCCCATCTTATTTCAATCTCCTGTGCTACTTTCATTCTCCATTAGCAGAGTGTCAGCTGGCACCCCTCACCTTTCCCCAGTGCTTGTTCCATCATACATTACTTGATTTTCTAAGTCTGCTTTTGGGCGTGGAGCATTAGTGCAGAAAACGTGCATTAAATCATTATGGAATTATTAAAGCTCATAAGATATTTTAGCTCTTTCTTCACACACTGTGCTGCTTTCACAAGACACTGTCTTCTGTTGTTGTTTGGAAACTTGACTATTTTATATGTACTCTAAAGATTCAGTATAGCTTTGTCAGGGTCACAGATGCTGGCTTTATTTAGAGCAAATAATAATTTCAGCCCACTGAGCAAAAACCACATGGTAGACTTCAGGAGATGCAGGTGGCCTGGGGCTGCAGTGACAAAGTGAAAAAGTCTGTGAAATATACGGGGAAACTATTGCAAAGAATACAGTTAATACATTCGAAATGAACATTATACATGATAAACAGTGACTATAAGGTGTACATCAGTGAAGCTCATTCCTAAAGCAAATATATCAAGGTTAAACACAATTTAATAAAAGCATTTAAGAATAACAGCAAAAGAGCTTTTTACAGGTTTATATATATATATATATATATATATATATATACACACACGACTAATTCAGTCAGAGGTATCAGAGTTATTGTAGGTTAAAACTAGGTAGTTCCGCAGTGGCTTTCGTGCATGGAGCAATTTGGCCTCTTACATGAGCAAAACATTTTCAATTTAGTGATGGAAAAATCAAGAATTTATATTTATTTCACTAAATGTTGCATTTTCATGTGTCAACCGATCTGCTGTAGCATCGTACAATTTATTTCACTTTTGAAACATTTCACATCTAAGCAGGTCAGTTGACTTTTTTCTATTCTAACACCAATTTCAGATCTGTCTATTTATTTATTAACTAGTAAACTGAAATTCTAGGTATTACTCAGTTAATAAACAAACTTTTGACACATGTAGGCTAGAAACTGGAGCACCCTGTTCTACTTTTATTTGAAGCACCAAAACTACTTTTTTTTTTTTTTTTTTTTTTCAATTTTACAAGACACAATATACAGTGAGTTGCTAAATTAAAGGAAGGTAAATTATACTCTTTGTAAACATTTAGAGCTCACAGTTCTTTAAACATTATGAGACTTATTGGAGATTTTCAAACATATTTCAGAAAGTGGTGCAAAAATACTGACCCTGCTGCTGCTGCATATGTTGTTACTGATTTTGCAGCCTCACTGTTCTGCACTGGAGCAGAAAGAGCATAAGGAGAGAACGAGTTCCTAAGATAGGACTGAGACCGAGGTTAGATTGAATCAATAACATTCTCACATACAGTCTGCCCTACTTCACTGCATTCCATCGCCTCTGTACTGCTCAGCGCTGGGTTGTTCGCAATGTGCTGCAGTGGTGCTCCTCTGGACGGTGACCTTGAGCGTGTTCGGAACAAAGCGTAAAAGCAAGCACGAAATAACAGGCAAAATTAAAGAAATTAGTCACAGAACAGGAAACATACAAGAATATTGCTTGTTGTCTGCTGTTTGTTAGAATTGTATGTTTTCTATATAACCTTAGTGTGTATGTATTGTGTGGGTTCTTAGTGTGGAGATGTGAATCTGTTTACCACTTGTGAAGACAGAATTATGCAGAAAATGCAGACCCCTGTCATATAAATCATTACATTTGAGGATTAAGGGTTGTTTTAAGGTTAACATTAGGCATCTTGTGCTTGAAGGGCATCTTCAGTAATGAATGTAAATCAGAGCATGTACTACGTTTTTGTATTCCACTAAAACCCCAATATGTGTGTACAGTAACCCATAGACAGACACCTGGAAACACACCCAAGTGCCGAAGACTGAACTATTATTTAGCCCAGAAATAATGAGAAGAAATGCCAGAACCCAGATTTGTAAAAACAAACCAGTTTCCTCTAAGTGACCCATATTCTCTCATTGTTGGAACAAATAGAAGGAAGGAGACAGGATTTGACAACTGCGACTGCCTGATACTCTCTACACTTCCTGGTGTACTGTTACAGTTTTCATCAGGAGCACAGCAGATTTCACCTTCTCTGATTTACAGTAATGTCATAGCAAGGACTTGGAGGTGTCATGTTACTGAGTAGCTGTTAGAAATCTGTGGTGAAGGGTTCTTAAATTCATGGAAACAAATCACTTGAAATAAGTAGGTCTTAATGGTTTTATTACTGCCTGAATCTTTGAACTGATTTGAACAAATACACCGATCAGCTGTAACATTCTGACCGCTGACAGGAGAAGTGGTACTAATACTGATTATTTCATTTCAATGACACCTTTCACTGGATTGGATATATTAGGCAGCAAGTGAACATTAAGTCCTCAAAGCTGGTGTGTTAGAAGCAGCAACATAAGGAACTGAATGACTTTGACCAGGTCCATACCAGGTGATGACTGAGTCAGAACATCTCTACAGCTGCAGGTCTTGTTCCTGGTCTGCAGTGGTTAGAACTGACCAAAAATGGACTAAGGAATAACATCCCAATTTCAGGACAATTGATTATCTGTGGGAGGTGTTGGACAAATAAATCCAATGTATGGAGGTCCACCTGTCTACTTCCAGGACTTCAGGGATCTGCTACTAATATCTTGGTCCAGATACCACAGGACACCTGTAGAGGTCTGATGGAGTCTAGGCCTCGGGTCAGAGGTGGTTTTGTGGGAAAATGGGAACATACATGCTCCCATAGATGTTCAGTTGGTTGAGATTCAGTTGTTCTTTAGATACTTTTGATAGTACTAATCACTTTTCACTGGGAATGAACAAGATCTGCAGATACTCTGACCCAGTGTTTTGACCATCACAATTTCTCCCTTGTCCAAGTTGCTCAGATCCCCACTTTTGCCTATTTTGCTGTTTCTAACACATCACCTTCAAGGTCTAATGTTCTTTTGCTGCTTAATATATTCCACTGACAGATCCCATTTTGATGAGATAATCAAAATTAATACTGCTTTGCTTGTCAGTGTCAGAATGTTATGGCTGATTGGTGTACAGAGTAATTTAGTCATTTTATTTATGCACATTTATTACTGCATAGTAGAGCCACTTTAAAACATAATGTACACCATGATAATGTAAAATAAAACATTATCATGGTGTAGGAAGTGATTAATATTTCTTTGTCTCCCATGTGGCAGCCCTACATTTACAAAATAGAACATTTATAAGTAAAAAAAAAAGTCAGCTGTGAAATGTACCTGTTAGGGACCAAGCAGTATGGCAACAAGGAAACAGGATTAAAGTGTGAAAAATGTGGGCTTTTATTCACCCAAACAAATGTGAAAACAATACAGAGCAACAAACAAATAAAAACAAAACAAAACAAACAAAAAAAAATAGACCTGTGAAAGAGGTCAACACAATAAAACTACAGCAACAGCAACTAAATGAGACAATGTTGACAGAACAAACTGACCCAACACAATGATGCAACATTTATAGCGGCATGGCCAAACTAAATAACACACACAGGGGGAAAACAAAATGGATGCCGTCAATAAATGCAAAGCAAATCTAACTACGACTAAATCCCCCTATGACACTTCATCCTGTGGTTCAGTCTGATGAGCCGACATCAGCATTTAACAGACTTCATCCATCAGATACATGTTTTGCTAAATCAGGAAGTCACATCCAGTAACTAAAAGACAAAGAAACAAAAGAGTAATATGACAAAGATTCATAAATTAATACAGTAAACAATTATGTAGCCTTACAGTGTAAGGTTAAAATAAGTCAAACTTCTATTAAAAGTGGTTGACTGGAACTGAATGTGTGTAGATACCAAACTAAGTGACTATACACTAAATAAGCCTTTTAGTTTAATAAACTAATGAGGTGGCAGAGTGACTTGTGGTTCCCCTGTGTGGCTGTTTAGAGACCACCTAAAGGAGAAGTTTTGTATTTCTGTGTGTTGTTATGTGATACAAGTTTACTGTCAGTTTTTGTTACATAGATTTAACTGTAAATGTGTAACTATTGAGCAGAGAGAGGGTCTGATATCATTAAATAAGGCTGTGCATGAAGAGCCGTGTGTCTGAGTTTTGTTTGCTTTTTGTTTATTTTTGTCCCTGTATATAAAAGCTGATGGTGATGAGGACAAAAGGGTACGTACTGTAGTGGAAAAAAGGTTTTGGACACCCTTAAAATCCTACAAAATCTCAAATATTATTATGAAATATTTGTAGAAAAATCTTTACTGTGTTTCAAAAGTCGTGGCTGCATCAGACAGACACAAATGCAAACTAAATTCTTGAGTTTCAACATGTTGATGGAACAGAGCACGTGCAGAAGGGAGCATGTAGGTTTGGACAATGGAACAATACTTGGCAGAGTTCAATGACTTCAGAATGATTCTTAATGCAATATATCACAAATGTAACACTGGGTCTCTATGGGTTAAGTGTAAAAGTTACCTTTTACAGGGCAGGGTAACGAACGTTTTACAAAGATACAGAGGGAAAACCAGCCTGTCTGTTGGAATTATATATTCTTATATGTTGCTACTGTTTTGTGATTTCCTTTTGTCTTCCTTTAAGGTCTGTGGTCTGCTCAGGCCCTGGAGATGTCTGTGGGTAAGGTCCCTTTCCTGGAGGCAGTGAACGGCAGCACAGTGATCTTACCATGTACGTACTCCAGCTGCATCGGCATCAGAGACCTCTATTTTAACTGGCAGTTTAACAACAATGGCACCCTGCAGAAGGTAACCCTCTCAGGTTTCTACATTCAGCTCGTGGTCATGTGTTTTCCAGGGATGACTGAAAACTCTGTGGTCCCTTCAGGTGTGTGAGTCGGAGATAGCAACAGAGGGGGTGGAACCTCATGTGTCTATATTTCGTGAGCGGGTGACGTTTGTGGGGATGAATCACAACAACAACATCTCCATCATGCTGTGGAACATCACTTTCGAGGATGGCGGCCAGTACATCTGCTTTGGACGTAACCCTAAAGAGATGGGAAGGAACCACAGCGCCACCTTCAACCTCATAGTGGTGGACGAGTGTGAGTGGTCAATGCTTAGTTTACCTCTGAAATAGATGCAGACACCACCTAGGAATACACAATGTTACTCCTTGTGGTGGTTGAAGTATGTTCAGGATCAAAATTAGAAATCAGAAATCTGGAACAACTCATTTGGGTTTACTTAATCACCACATAACATGCATTTTAAAGTGAAAAATAAACCAAATCATGCTTTTGCTAATAAAAATATTACATATATATATATATATACAAATAAACAGAATAAAACAAAATAAATCATGTCTAGTGTGCCAGGAAACAATTAATAATGTAATAAAGACTGAATGAAGGTTATCACATAATCCATAATCTAACTTCCCCAATGTAAATTATTAAGCCTTTTCTAGCTGCTTTGTTTTTCTTATTAATTCATTTCAGAAAAACTAGTGATGATCAGTTCACTTAATATTTCTGCACCGAGCTTCAGAAGTCTTCAATCTGTGGTTTAACTCAGGGAAAACTACAATGATACATGTCTTCATGTGATCTCTAGCAACATTTAAATAAAAGTATATCCTTAAATATATAACATATCCAGGTGCATTCAAGGTTAAAAATCTAGAGACTTAAGTATCAGATAATAAACTGCATGTTTCTGCTTCCGTACATGCTTTTTTTTTTTTCATATAATCTATGGTTTTTGGTGTGTTCCTTAATTTACAACCGGTTAATCGACCTTTTTGAATGTACATGTTCTCTCTGGATGCGCTCTTACACTAAAATGACTTGTTTTCAACTCAAGAATTATACAGCATATATTATCAATGATTTTCCGGCACATGCAAATTTGACTTAGTAATGTGTTTTTTTACATTTAAACCACCAATCATATCAGCTCCTGGACTGAAACCTTAAATGAGACCAGACCAATGTTCAATCTTCCCTCCACAGACTCCTTATTTATCCTATTTGTGTACACAGCTCTTTACTCTGAACAAGGACCAGTCCAGTCCTTGTCATAGCAGCCCTGTTTACATCTGTCTTTGTTTCTGAAATAGTGGCAGCTGACACTACAACAACAGCTCTGTTCTGATACTGAGACAGATACACTTCAGATATTTCAGATGAGCTTTTCCCTTTTCTTTCTCTGGTCTTTTCTTAATGTCTGCAGTAAGAGTTGTAGACAACACACTGACCATCATCATAGCTTCAGCAGTGGGCGGAGCCATCGCATTGTTAATGGGTTTCATGCTGCTCAAGAACTTTGCTATCTTTGTGATGACCAAACTTGAGGAGAAAAAGTGAGTTTCGAATGTTTTCCAGTAGTGTAACCATTTCATTCTGTTTCATCAGAATACAGTGCCGGTGCTTGACAGAATATTCTGATAGCTCAGATACTCTTCATGCAGAAATATATATTTTAATGAGGCAGACTCAGGCGTGTCTTTTATGCTGCCATGTATCTACAAGATCTAACTTTGTCTGTTCTTTTCCCCCACTGCAGTAAGGAGTGCCTTGTAACTTCATCAGGGATCGACAACACAGAAAATGGCCTCTCAGGATCCAAAGCTGACTCAAAGCCAACACCAAAAAAGAAATGAAAAAAGTGCATGTATATACAATCATATGAGTACTCATATTTATATACATGTTTGGTTTTTTTTTTTTGCATATATTTGTATATGCACATGTGTATGCAAATATGCAGCTTCATTTCTGTCAAGTTGGTATCTGGAAAATGTGCCTAGCTATGATATAAATATACATGGACATAAATAGGCTCAAGAATGTGCAAATCACTTTTTTTCAGTGCAATAATTTATTTAACGTGTAAATAATAATAATAATAATAATAATAATAATGAAGACATCTACCAGAGACACCTGAGTTTGATTTCGAAATATCAATGTTCAAGTGTGATGATTTCTAATATATGACATCAACAGTGACTTTCAATTTTACAAGCAACACAACACTGACATCACTTGACTAAGCTGAAATTGATTACATGATTAAATATGAGTCTTACTTTTTGGCAGTTTTAAGCCTTGCAGTTTGAGTAGTTGAACTGAGCTGCTGATTTACAGATAGATATGTATTCACTTTAATTGAACTCACTGAGGGTCATCATCTAACACTTACCATTCTTACCAAGTCAAATTATTATAAGTAGAATTAAAGTAATGAAATTAAAATGAAAGATTCAGTCATTATTTATACTCTTGTTTATAGATAAAACAACTACAAATTTAACATTGCTTCAATGAAAGTCACTTGTGATTTAAATCAAAAAAGAAAGTGTGTAAGACAATGTGCTTTGTTTTGACCCAGTATCTCTGGTAGATTTCAACAAAGTCATCAGATAAAATCTGAATTATCTGAACTTTTGATTAACTTAAACAGAAGCATTACTTTGTGCATACCAGATGTGGCAGAATAGGAAAAGTTGTATGTTTGTGCTACACAGTTGTGCTCTATTTTAAGTTCTTTGTCATCATGATATGTTAAGTAAGGTGTATGGCT
Source organism: Apogon hyalosoma (assembly GCA_037367295.1). NCBI lineage: Eukaryota > Metazoa > Chordata > Actinopteri > Kurtiformes > Apogonidae > Apogon > Apogon hyalosoma. The sequence goes on from JAPQRP010000008.1 coordinate 4,908,131, forward strand.
GCTGCCAGAATACTAAAAAAAACAAAACAAAAAAGAGCTTTTGACTGTTTTTACCTGAAGTCAAAACAGTAACATTTCTCGCTTTCTTTAAGTGCTTGAAACAGGGACTAATGCTGATGTAGCTAATGCAGCTGGGCTGAACACTAACATTTGCAGAAGTGCTTCAATAATATATCAGCAAAATACAAACATTTCCTGACATATGTTATATTTACCTCGTGATCTATTTCTTCTTTCCACCCAGACTGTATTAAAGGGTGATTTAAGAATACTAACACAAAAGGTTTTTCATTAAATGTTGTGGGATTCAGCCCAGCTCTTCATGCTCTACCTTCTCTTTGCTTGATACTGAACACAGGTGCCTGTTAGTGCTTCTATGCTCCTCTGCCAGCGAGGACACCTACGTATAGCAAAACAGTTTGTGAAACTCCACAAACAGTAAGAAAAAAGCTTCTGGACTGAAACGAGAGTTTCAATCCCATGAAAAATCCTCCCACCCTTATAGAAATGAATGCTCCTCTGATGATGCTGCTTTTAAGACAAATAACCAATGCATCAGTGCATGTGAAGCAACATGGGCCAGATTTTAGACACAGTGCTTGGAAACAGGAATACACTTTTTAGATATTCATGTTCTTAAATACTAATGTTGTTAGCATCAGCTCTGAAGTTAAATGTAAATCCCATCTTATCTGAAGTGATGTCATTGTGCTGAGCACTATCTGGATACTGTATAGCCAGCTCCAATTCAGCATATTCCTTCTGCTTGGTATGTGCCCTTCATGGAAACGGCTTGTTTCAAACAAATATTAATTCAGTCAGTCTTTGCAATAAATCATTTTTATGAGCTGCCTTGCAGTTAAAAATATAAGCCTGGTTGCCCTGCCCATGCATACAATAAATGACCCATAAATTCATATTTTAACTGATCGTGGGGTCAAGTCTCAGATCACAGGCTGAGTAGAGGGGCTGGAGTTCACCTCCATACCCTGATTAAACAGGAAATAAGACAAGTGATGCTTTCAGTGTATCCCGTTGTCTGTGCCAAAAAGGGATGATTCCTATCAGTACACTGAGCATCACACGAGGAGATGAATGTATCTGCGTCAAACTCACACACTGAAATGCAATTTCAGCATTTATGTAATATAATATTGTTGCACATTCATGACAGTGAATGTCTGGATTTTTTAATTACCTCTGGAGAGAGGGATGATGGGTAGTCACTGTGACTGGTCAGATTTTAAAGTACCTCATCAGTAAATGAGTGTACTTTATAGTTAAGGGAGAAAAACTCTTATGTTAATAATGTGCCTCCAGTCTTTAATCACTGGCCTGAAGCAATATTATAAAAGAGGATGTGCTACACATATGTGTATTTTTGTCTATGTATAATCCAAATGTCTGGTAATTTGTCACATTGCTCATCCAAGTGTAAAAGCATGTGCCACTTGTACTATGTATGTCCCCATGAAACCACAAGGAAAGACCTTTAACAGTGGAAAAAGCTCTGAATTATTATTAACAATGGCCTATTTATTGCAAAAGATTTAACAGCTTGACACTAGATGTTGGAGTGATTCCTTTGGATCTTTTGAAAGACATCAATCCTACACAAGGTGGCAGAATATACTGTTGGCATTACACTGTTGTTTGTTATGTGTGTGTCTGTATTAACTATTCTCTTGCCTTTATAGAGAAAATCCACCCTGGTACAGGTCATTAAATTATGTCATTAAATGATATTATCTCAACATTTGAGCAGAGAATTGAAAGTTTCCACAACACAAGGTTAAATGGCTTAACTCCTAGAGTGGATTTTTTTTGTGTGTGTAAGAGGCCAACCCCTGTGCATTCTGTTTTTCTGTTTTGTTTTGTTTTTCTCAAAAAGTGTGATTTGTTTGAAAGTGTGTAAGTCCATTGAATGAGTGAAATAAGGGAACCAAAGATAGTATTGTGATTGTATGAATGAGGGCCTTATGATGACAAGCAACTCTATGCAAATCACCACAGAAGTACTCTGACAGTTTATCACGTTGCACCTTTGAGTTACTTTGAGAAAAATGTAAGCAATACAATTATAGGAGAATTGACGAGGTTCAGGAAGTGGGAGTTGTAATGAAAGGATGCAGGGTGAATGGGGAACATCCAGAGAGGAGCAGTGGGTGGACTGAAGCCCCTGTACTCAATCAGATCCTGCAGAGTCACACTGCACTGCTGCGCTCTGCACACAAATACACAGCTAAAAATGCTCTGGCTCACCCTCAGATGTCCCCATTTCTAGCCTCTCATCCATGCATATCAGCTCTAGATCTCTTTATTACAGAGACATTAATTATAATAAAGTTTTGAATAAAATCTGCCCTGTGCTGATGCTTCTTGTGTAAGCTGGTACAATATCCAGGTAGATGTGACTATACTGCCTCCTGTTGGGAGAAAACAGGAACAATGAAAGCAGACCATAAAGTGAAACCCCTTCACTCATTTTTCACTGTCTGATTTTCACTAAGCAGATTGGTGTCTGTGCAGAATTTGACATTTTGCATTGTCTTACATTTTCACCAAAGTTTGAGGAGCACACCTATCACATTGCCATTACAAAGGTTTGCAGTGAATTGAGTGATCTAGCAGGAAACTTCAGTGGACTAAAATCAAAAATGGACTCTTAAGGAAGAAGGAAACAACAGGTACCCAGCAGATAAACTTTAGAAATAAACAACAGTTATATGTCTGAGATATTTTTCTGTGAGTATAGAGGAGAAGATGTCAGTATTTTTAATGTGGAAAACCATAATAAACTCCAATTATTAATCTGACCTGAGGCCTTATTGCAAGGATGTGGGTTCAAATCCTGACCCAGGTCCTTTGGTGAATATCATTCCCCCTCTCTCTCCTAACTTTCCTGTCTCTCTATAAAGGCACAAAAGCCCCCCAAAAATCTTTTTTTTTTTTTTGTAATTATTAGTCAAAGCAGAGTACTTTTTTTTTTTTTTTTTGCAACATGACAAAAAGGAGTATTTAGAAGAAAAAAAAATCTTTGAATCTGTACAAAACATGAACTTTTTAATCCTTCAACAGTAAATACTATGAGAGTAGAAAGCTCAACCCACCATTTGCTCATCAATACATAAATATTCATCCAACCATTGTCTGCACATGGACTATTAAGATGATCATATGCCCAAGATACATCCTGTCATGTCTTCACTTATACATACGGTATCTCAGTCCATATATATTTGCATATGTTAAAGTTTGGAAATTCTAATGCTAATCAGCTAACTGAAACACTTTATTCTGGGTACACATAATACAAATAGTACAGAATAATAATAAAAAAATATTTTTATATATTTTGGAGGTTGTATTGTTGAATGCTTTAAATATGTACAACAGGTTTCATTATGCTGTGACATGTGTATTACTGCAGAGATGTTAAACTCTTTAAACTGTATGTGACACTACACAGAAAAGAAGTGATCACTTTAACCCATAAAGACCCAGTGCTACTTTTGTGTCAGTTCTCAAATAAATTTTTCTCTCTATTTAACCTTTCTCAAGGGATTTATCACAATTTGTTATAACATTATCCTCTATAGTTTGCATTTTTTTTCAGTGAAAATCAGGGATTTTCATTGTTTAACTTGCTAATCATGAAATGGTTCATAAAAGCTCAATTAAAGTTCAGAGTTATCATGTCAAAAACAGAGAAAACTGAAGAAAAATTGACTTTTCCAGTAAAATATATCATTAACTGAATATAAACCCAGCGTGTCCATCCACTGTCATTGATCAAACTCCATGGGTTTTACCGGTGAATCAATGTTGTAGAAGATGATGGTGTTTCCAGGTTCACTATGGAGCCTCTGAACGTCCAAATGGGTCACATCTGATGACCATGAAAAGATGACAAACTGCATTTTACACCAAATATTTACATGGATTGGTAGGATTAATGGATCAACAGGTATTAAACAGTTTAGATGACTAGATGGTTTTGGTCGGCAGTGAATGTTTGGGTCTTTCTGGGTTAATAATAAATGTTAAATATTGTATGTCAGTGTTTTTATTATGATTAGATCCTCAGTCTGCACTTCTTTATCATCTCTGATCTTTTTTACAATGCATTGTTTCAATTCCATGACGATATTATTTTCAGGCATTTTTATTTTTTTTTTATTTTTACTTATCGCTACTGAAAATTCATCCACAGCGTCTACTTGTCATTGGATCTGCTGAATATACATTAAAAATGATCAGCAGAACTAATCAGTGCCTCCTACTGAGAATGTCCACATTGGATCAGTGATTCCGTTGCATGTTTAAGTTGAACCAGCAGATGTCAGCAGTGTCCTGGATGTGAACCTCTGGTCTCCAGCCGCTGCAGACACAGACAGCAGTGAAGGAAGGACACAAGGTGGAGCTGACTGGAGTCTTCTGAGTTCAAGGACAGACAACTGTTCAATAAGTGACCTCTGACCCAGACTGAGGATCAACATATAGATAATACCACTTTTTTTTTTTTTTTTTTTTTTTTTTTTTAAATATAGGCTAATTAAAATCTTTCTTCTCATGTCCCTTGCAGAACAGGAAATTTATTTGACTCGGGTTATGCATAAAACAGACACTTAAATGTGATTAATGAACAGGTGGATTATATTCAAACATAGGCGATTTCATCTAATATTGCTGATGCAAAAATGCTTTTTTACAGTTTATACTTAACGCTTAGTGATTCAGTATGTGCATATCAATGTATCGTCACAAAAGCAACTCATTCAACCCTGCGTCATGTTTATTCTATTAACATAATGAATGAAATGCAGGTTGAAATTAACAAAAGTGACTTTTTTACACCTGAAGACACTGCCATCAGACGCTTTTTTTGTTTTAATTGAAAATACCAATTATTTAAGTTTTCCTAAAATATATGAATGTATCCTAAATAAAGTTTTGCATTTATACAATATATTTTGTATTTGTTTCCTTGTAAGTGCTGGGGCTGGTGCGTAGGACAGGGGCTCTAAAACAGATGTTGCGGAAGAGCATCAGTTTTCAGATCCACCACCGGTATCCACAGTGACTTTAAATATTCTATGAACTGGGAGTGTCCTGCAACTTACCGTCCTCCATTAATTTATGTTCATGCAGTGGAGCTTTTCACACAAGGAACAACAGAGAACAGGTTGTGTTTTAGGGGAACGGAAAGTTAACCACTGCCCTTAAAGGTTACAATAGAAGCTTTAATAACCACTTTTTTTTATTTTTATTTTTTTTAAATTTTATTTTATTTCGTGTATTTTACCTGCTGTGTGGAAGTGTCATGCCCCACACCCCGCTACTCTTCCTCTCCCCCTCTCTCTGCAGTGCATTTCTGTGCGCAAATGTCTACGCACGCTTCATGGCTCTGTAAGACAAAGAAAAACAGTCACTACTCTGTTATGCAGCTCCACGGCCGTGTATTTAATGCCAAAACAGATCAAAAATATTTGCACATTTTCACAGTGTCGAAGCAGTCTGGGGGGGGGTTTGTAGATCCACATTGCGCAAAGAAACGCGGTCTTCTGGGGCGCACAGGTGGGTGCGCTCTCCAAGGTGCCAACGGATCTGTCTGCACAGTTCCTGCGCTTACACTAACTGGCATTTTGGACACAACAAGACCAAATACCAGTGTTTAGTACAACACGACCCTCGGTTTGCCGTGACCCATCATTCCGCGGTGTTTCATTAGTGAAGGGAGGATGGATTTGTATGCACGGTAGTCTTGGGAGGAGAGGAGGGACATGGGCGGGGCTGTGGTTCCTCTCATTTCCCCTCCATGCTTAGCGGGGCAGCAGGGCTGGAGAGACCTCCGGGGAGCACAGTCGCCAGTCCAGCACGGAGACCTGCCTGGCCAAAAAACCGCGCCTCACACTTGCCAGGATTGCCAAATATTCCTGAAAAATATACCTGCTATTTATGGCATGTGGCTTGTAACTTTACTCCTGTTGTACTCTCTCCAAGAAGGTAAGACAAAAACTGCTGGAGATTTTCCTCATCCTGTGCACTGACTGATGGAGTTGTACTGTTTTTAAGTTGAAAGAAAAGTAATAATTAATCGAAGCTGTTGTTGATTTGCTGATGTGAATGATTTGCCTGGCTTGTGCTTTGATGCGTTAATGGATGCGCGAAATGGGGATTAACAGAAAAAATATTTTTAAAATCTAAATATATTAAACTGCTGCTGCAGAAAATATAGCTGTGTCTTAAGTGTAAAGGTGTAAAGAGATTGTCTTTTTTTGGGGTTTTATCCAGCGGCATCAGATGGTGTTCATTGCACGGATTGTTTTCGCATTACCAACTCCAGTTATGAATATGTAAAATGGCTGAATAGGGAGAATGAGGTGCAAATAGAGCGAGGGTGAGAGAGAAATGAAAACATGCATCGGCCTGCAATTATATCAACTGATTACTGTTATTAGATCCAGTTCACTCTAAATATCCTACTCCTGTAAAGTTTTGGGGGATATTTGTGATTTTTTGGTGTCTCATCTTGTTGCCTTTGCAAATTGCAGCTGTTTTGAATGACTGAATTTGGCACAAGCGCTCCATTTCAGAGATTTTTTTTTAGGACGAGATTATGGGCCCTTTATTTATTTATTTTTTCGGTCTAATGACAATTGATGCCAATTTAAAGCGAGAGACGAATAATAGGCCTTTCCCCCCCACACTGGCCTTAATAGTTTGATAGGTGTACACTTACATAAAGGCCATAATTAGAGCATTCACGTTTGTCCCTCTTTAATTCATTAGGCCTTTTCTGTTTTCCATGTGGTTTAATTTTTGTTTTATAAATGCAAAGGCCGGCCTGTTTGTTGAAATTGTTTTCTTTTTGTCGCTTTTGTTCAGTATATGAAGCAAATCCGTGACTATTGTAAAGTTGATCTTCTGCTATTACAGTGCATTATAATAATCCTGAGTAAATCTGCGTCAAAAATAGCAGAAATTCAGCACTATGTGCACATAAGAACATTTTCTAGGCCTTTGTTTAGCTTGACTGTTGAGGCCATGTTTACGTATGTGTTTCTTATTAGGAAAGGATCCCAAAAGGTGAGAATTTATTTATCAAAAAGTCTGATAGGTTCAATTGGCTGCAAGTAAAAAAAAATATGGCTGTTCTCGATGCAAATGAACCTCCAGTTCATCAAATATAGGCCATTAGGTTCCTTTGCCATTTTAAGTTCTGGCATTTTCTTACATTTGATTGGCCTGATTTTTTTTTTTTTTTAATTTGGAGAAAAATCGCCACATGCTCTGTTTGTGTTTGTTGTTGTGTTTGGGCAACAGTGTTTTTGTCAAATATTTTCTGTTAATTTCGGTAGAACGCATCATTTATTAAACATGAAGAATGTGATTTCAGGGCAGCTCCGTGGAATCCTATTAATATGCACACATTTATTTCACAAAATAAGGAACTCCAGGGGCGTGGGTGCAGATTATAGACTTGCCCGGTCATGTTCCTCACTAATAGCGCACCTGGACCCCGCGGACGTGAGCGCGCGTGTGCGGGCGCGTGCGCCACTGCTTGAGTTTGCACACGGTTGTGTGTGTGTGCGTGTGTGTGTGTGTGTGTGTGTGTGTGTGCATGCGTGTGCATGTGTGTGTATTTGTCTGCGGAGGAAGGGAAGTGAGGGGGACACCGCTGTTGGTTTGGTTACAACATTGGTCAGTTCGGGTGTGTTTTTTTTTTTTTTTTTCTGCAGGAGATAAAGTGTCACTTTACTCATTCATTTATTTGGAAAATTCTTCACACAAAAATATACGCAATGATGAGTAATTTTCAGATACATTTTATTAGTTCTATGCAGAGGTAGGAAGGTAATCACAGTAATTAAGGGGCCTTTGGAAAATGTTTGAGGGTAAAGAGTGTAAACCAATTACAGCACAATAGCCACATTTTTAAGGTCATTTAAATTATATCATACCCATTCACACCAGGGTTTATCTTGATTTTTAATTTGTGAAAGATATAATTTAAAAGAAAAATGCATTTTCTTTTGGAATTCAATTTGTGCATGTGGACGAATTTACTGAGAATAAAATTAGATATATACATAAGGCCTGCGGTGGGCCTTTATTTTGAGTTTTAAATTTAAAAAAGTTTAACGGAATGAAATAAAAAATATACAAATGTAAGACTTAAACTATACAAACTGAATTTTAATTAAAAGAATAAATAATTAAGGTGATCCTTTTCCCTGGCACCCTCTCGTCCTCTCATCGCTCACACCCCTACAAATAGAAATATGCAAAGACACCCCCCCCCCTCCCTGGTTCAATTCCCTCTGCTGCCTTTGCAAGGCTGCACAATTAAAACTACAATCTGAGCTTTAGTCCCCACTCAGTGACAGGGCTACAGTGGTGCCAATCATTTCTCAGCCAGGGCACACTCCACCCTGTTTTGCAACCTGGCATTATTTCATTTTACAATAAAAGTGCAAACATATACAATTTTCAAGTGGCTTAAAGCACAGATCTGAGACTGCAGCATGATTTTGATCTCAGAATTACACCTGTGACTGAAAATGGGAGCTGCACAGCAATTTTTGCAATAATAAGGTATTTTTAAACTGACTTGCTGGTCATTTAAAGCAACAAATGATCTGATCAGTCTGACGTACATCCCCTCAACTTTGAATTCTAGTTCAGTGTAACTCACAGCAAATAATGATAATAATAATAATAATAATAATAATAATAATAATAATGAATGGTGGATTTTAATTTAAAAAATGTACAATAATTTTGATCAAGTGTGTTGCCAAATGGTGGGTAGACTGTCAGCAGGTTAACAGCTTAGTGTACTTTCGAGCCCACCAATAGGATGTCACAGCTCTGTCATCCTGCTCTCCCATTCGTCCTTAAAGCTATTACAAATCCCAGTGACGCTGTGAACAAGAACTAATAATTTAAAACAAAAAATCGAAAGATGCAAATGAGCCTCGCTGACAGTTAAAATTTCACCAGCAAGAACTCTGTGCAACGCCACGCTGATGCTAAATTGAGCTCCAAATTTCATTGGACGCTGCACGTTCTCTGAAATACAGTGCTTTCAGCAAATGTCAAACCTCTGAAGCAAGTAGTTGTTTTTGTTGGATCTATCTCTCTCTCTATCTCCATCTTTCTCTCCATCTCTCCCTCCCTCCCTCTCTCCCTTCATTGCTTCCTCTCGCAGTAACTCCCCTCCCTCTCTCTCCCCCATCACTAGGCAGAATTAAAGGTTGGGGGAGGGGCAGTTTATGCAGACTGTGCTGGGACTTGTGATCCACAGATTTGATATTCACATTAAGAGAGAAACTGGCTGCTTTGATGTGAGGGGGAGCAGGTCCCAGGGGACTGCTGAAGTAGCACACTTTTTTTTTACTGACACAGCACAGGCCAAGGGGGGATTGTTGGTGGGTGGGGTGGGTAGCAGATTGTTGGGGACAGGGTGTACAGAAAGACAGTGGGTGGGGGCGATACCCCTTCGTTGATTAGATGTAACCCCAACAACCTTCCCCCTTCTTCTCCACCCACCGACCACCTACTTATGCCAGACCCCTGAGGATTATCCATAAGCTTACACCTATCTTTATCTCCCCCTGTAACCCACCGATATTCAATTCACACCCCTTACCGTGTCTCCTCCCACTTCGTCATCTGCTGCTTTATGTTTCCATACACAACTTGAATCCTTCTGCCTCAAGAACACAACTTTGGGAGTCTGTCCCGAAAACATTTGAAGGATGAGAGATGGCAGTCAGCGTGAAAATGAAGCTACACCTGTTTCTAAAATAGAAAGCGCTCAGAGTGCAGAGGGGGAGGTATTTTTGACAGATTGCAAGTGAATATAAAGTCCCTCACGTCAAAGTCTACTTTTAACCTTTATCACATGCAGCCTTTTGCTCTTATTATATCCAATAAAGATGAAATGTTGAGAAAATGTTTTGCTAAAGAGAGGGATGGTGAAAGAAGATAGAGATGGACAAGGATTTGGAGCTTTAAGGCCTTTAGTCGGGCACCAGGAGGTCTGGGTGTGAAAATCTGTGTATGTGAAACATTCTGAGGTTTGTTTACTTCCTCAGCACAATACAGTTGTGACTTGTGTGTGCGTGTGCACGTTCGCTCCTGTGCACGTTCACATCCTGGAGAGGCGTAGATCAGCTGCATTATGCATGATGAAACCTTGCATTGCATAGGTTATGACTTGTGCTTCGCTGACATACATATTCATGCATGGCACTCTGGCAGGATGTATAAAATAGTGGCTGCGACTCTGACAGCCTAAGCTTTAGCTCCAGCGGTGCCATCAGTGAGGGGAGGTTTTCTCTCTGGTTCTGTGTCTGAACGAGGTTGATGAAGCCTCCTGGGTGCAGGTGAGCTGCGGTAGCAACACAGGAAACACACAGGTTTGGTCAATACTGTTACTGGCATATCAGTCTGCACGCCGCTGGGGCTCGACTCTCATGCATAGTATGCCCAAGACAGACGTATCACCTAAATGAACTGATGATCACATGTCTATGCATTAATTTGAGCCTTTGCCTGCTGCAATTTCACTAGAATAGCAAGTTGTACATGTGTCTACAGCAGACCGCTCTGACCTAACAACAACATTTTATGGTAAAAATCATAGAATGTTGAGCCTTTGTCTAAAGGATGAGGTGCAAATAAAACACCAATATCCCCTCAAAACTTAAATGTTCACTCGGACAAGAATAAATTAAGACTCTTCAAAAGGGGAGGGGATGAGGTTTTGGCATGGAAACGGGTTAATGTTATGTAACATAGAAAAAAAAAAGCACAATTTACACTCTAAGAAATTAAATGTCATTTTTACTTTGTCCAAAATACACAAACCCATAGCATTACTTGGATATTTATGAAGGTAAATAAACAATGTAAAAATATGTTATTATTATTTGGGCTTTGACGTCACTAAATGAAGTAAATAAGTGTAAATCATCTTTTTTTTTGGCCTGTTACATAACTTCAACCATAGTTTTCTGAGTCACAAGTCGTCCTTTTTCCCTTTGAAGTAAAACTGAGCTATTAAATGTCTCACCTGCTTTCTTTGAAGTATTGTCCATGCGGTCTTGATGGTTGTGTGTTTGTGTTGTGTGTTAAGAGGATAGAGTTGACAGGCATAACTGCAGCTGATATTTAAAGCGTGACAGAAGTTTTTCACTGATGATGAGTTGTTACCAACACGAAACAGATAAATATCAGAAAGCGTCAGTGTAAATATGCATGTGGACGTATGCGGTTGAACTAAATTGAATTTCATCTTTGATAAAGACCCTGATGTCCACCGTGATAAGCCTCTGTTGTTTCCGTGACTGTGGCTACATGTGTTATTCTGTTCCTGTGCCACACAAGCCATCTATACAGGTTGGCACAGGTGGCATGAGATTTTGCCTGCTGGTTTTAAATGGAGTGGAAACTCCAACACAAACCTGGACTGTGCTGATTGAATTTTGGAGCACACCCAGAGTGATGCTGCTGTGCTTGACCACACCTAACCAAACAGCAATTTTTCATCCTGTTACAGACATGGCATGCCAGTCATTTCCACACTGTTGTACACATGCAAATGAACACTATTTGCTTCCTGTGTAGGCAGCTGTCTTGTTCCATTTTCATTAATGTCCCTGTATGCCATTTTCATATATTTGCACACTCTATGAGCAAGCATTTTTTTTTTTGTTTTGTTTTGTTTTTTTTTGCACTTTTCACATTTTTTAGGCATTCTGGCTAAATTGGGGGATTTTCTCAAGGTTTGGTGAGTGAAGGTTTCTAAATTTAGATTGTTCAGTGGGTCACTGTTGTTAGGTTAAATTGTTGCATTGTTTTTTTTTTTTTTTTATTCAGTCACAGTTTTCAAGTGCCAGCACCACCATGGCAACACTCTCCGTCTCTTCCCAGTTTGACTGAGTGTTGAAAGCTGCCTTTGGAGTGTTTGTGTGTGTGCATTTACTGAGTGCATGTGCAGTTCGCCTGCTTTTGACAGGCTGTGAGTGGTGGGAGTTTGCTCTGATCCCCTTTTTATTCCACTTTCCTTTCTATCAGTCCCATTGCTCCCCAGCCCCCCAGTGCCCAGTGCCCCCAGGCCACATAATCTACTGTGTGAGAGGTTGCGTCACTGCCCAGCCCCCCCACTCCTCCTCAAAGCTCTCAGGGTGACCCCCTCACTCCTCCACTTTAGTCCTGTCCCCCCATTGGGAGATTATAGATATTGCAATCTTTAATATGGGCTTTATGCTCAGGGGCCATTATCAGTAATCTGCAGAGGGGAGGGAGTCTGACCTGGTTTCTGCCACACCACCACCGGACTGCCAGACACATTTCATATACCATCTGTAACATGCTGCCCAGCTTTATCAATCTCCGCACCATGGACAGTGGTACTTTGAAAAGAAGCTGCAATTATTGCCGTACCCCCCCTGCATAGAAGGACCGCTGCGTCTTTCTTCAATCTGGTGCGTTGAGCTTAGTGCCAGAACACTGATACTGTTGATGGAAATGATTGATTCTGCCAGGCTTTATTTGTTAATGTTTTTCTGTCAACATCACCCATAGCTTAAAGCCACGCTACATTAAACAGCCTGAAAAACACACATCAATGCTAAGTTTGCTAACACAGTAAATGTTTTGACTCCCCAACATGCAAGTGTATTAGATAATAAGATACAATAAACCCACCGATTCCTGATCTGAAATGTCAGTGTTTTGGATGTCATATCTGTGAGAATTTACAGTATGAACAACAGTGTCACAAATTAAAACACACCGTTAACATAGAGGTGTTTGAATGTTACATTCACTTTCTTATTGCACTGTTGCAGGCATTCTTCAAGTTCTGTGATGGTGACATGATCACTGAGCAAATGAATAAACTAGTTATTGACTAAAGTTGTTACAGAAACTTCTAACATGTCGATGTCTCTGTTACATTGAGCCACTGGTCAAATAATACACCTCCGTTGTAGCTGGTGTTTGTGTTCTAGACTGAAATCGAATACCAACTCTCAGTGCTTGATGATACAAATAAAAGAGATAGCCTGCTTGTAGCGTAGTTTTGTTTGCAAGAAGAAAAAAATCTTGTATGTAACGTTTGGTTTGTTTTTATCCACTTCTGACCTTATTATACATGTAATCTAAAAGAAACCACAAAAAAGTAAGTAATAAACATTAGATGTAGTGTTGCAAAAAAGTGTATCAAGTGATTGAAAGCTTGTTGTAATATTGTATCTCAAAACATATTCTTGATCCATTCATTATGTCACAACTATGAGGTCCTGTATCTATGAGGATTACACAGTGTTCACATGGCTACTTTGTCTAAGAAAATAATGATATAATGGTTAAAAAAAATACATGAATAAAAATTAATAAAATTACTTCAGTTAATAACAAAAGTTGATGTAATTTATTTAATTTGACTACTTTTTGATAAGTTTTCTAGCTAATGTGTTCACTTTGATAAAGCTTAAAAATAGTAGCAGCTTCTCAACATGTGTTGACTGAAAAATTTGCAAAAAGAAGTGGGAATAGATGCAAACTAATTGACTGAATGCTATATACTCCAGATTATGTAGAACACATAATCAGCAATTTTTTGATCACTAAATATAATTTAAACACATATTTTTTTCAGTCTTTGTCCCTAATTAAATTTATATGGTAATCTAATTATGTAACCACAGTTATATGTCAGTTATGACTCCCCAACACTAGAATTAAATATAAGTGGATGAATATGATCATAAACCACTTCACTTACTCAAACTAGTTGTGACTACCATAAAACTAAAAGAAAAACACAGATAATTGTATATTAAATAAATTACCACTAAAAAATGTCCATACATTATGACATGTTAACACACATTTAACTAGACAAAAAGCTTTTTATTAACTCTCTAGTTGAATTTTCCATTAAAGTGAACTGAATCACACTTTGGGTGAACATGTGGTGAGCTGATGTGTATTAAGTGACATAATTTAGAATCAGTGGAGGTTAACGTTCACATCTGTCTGTCAGCGATGCCCCCTCCCCCACTTATTTCTCCTCTAATCTTATGATAATAACCCCAAATATTAGACCCCTTCTTTCTCTTTTCTCACTCCCATGTATCTGTGGCTGTATGTGTGTTTAATCTGAATGCCAATGAAGAACAGCCCTGTGCATGTATATGTGTGTGTGTCTTTTAGTGTGTGTGTGTGTGTGTGTGCATGTGTGTGTGTTAAATATGTAAGGAGATTAAATAGACTTAAATCTCTGCGTCTGGCATAGAAATTCCAATCACATAACCTATCAGCATGTTGCCTCCCTCTCTCTGTCTTTGTTTGTGTATGTGTGGACACACTGTACAGAGGTAACGGACTCCACCCCTCCCCGATCCACCTAAACCACCACAGGCTTTAGCCCAAATCCCTGGCTTTCTGCATCACATGACTGATGTTTGCAGCTGGACATTTGACATACATTTGTTATGATTATTTTGCTACACATTTGAAGGACATTCCCACTCTGTGTATCTTTTGTCCATCACTGGGATGGCTTTGATTCATTGAGTAGAATCCTGTTAACTGATACTCAATCTTTTGTGTTTGCAGTGCATAACAAGCGCCTGCTTTTGACCTTTCACCTTTACTTTGTCCCATTAACTGAGGTATTGTCTGCTTGCCCCCACAGTACACAGTGAGGATGTGGGCTCTACCAGGCTGTACTTTGTGAATGCCTCCCTGCAGAGGGTAACCTACTCCAGCTCGGTGGGGGTGTCCCTGCCCTGTCCAGCAGGGGGCACCCCCAGTGCCATTCTGCGCTGGTACCTGGCCACCGGCGACGACATCTACGACGTGCCCCACATCCGTCATGTGCACGCCAATGGCACTCTGCAACTGTACCCCTTCTCGCCCTCCGCTTACAACAGCTACATTCACGACAATGACTACTTCTGCACCGCCGAAAACCAGGCCGGCAAGATCCGCAGCCCCAACATCCGCATCAAAGCTGGTGAGTTGGACCCATGGTGAGGAAGAGGAATGGTCTTAAAGCAAAGAAAGACTGCCTCTGCATTCCAATATCCATACTGCCATTTAGCATGCCAGAATAAAAGATTTAGAACGTCCCAGTGCATGGTATGCCAAATTCCGCTGAGGTCGACCAGTAGTGGATTTTCGAAGACTGATGCTGTCACGACAGTTTGGAGCAGGATAAAGCAGGAACAGTTAAACATTGTGTGAAATTAGTCAGTGACTTTATTAGAAACGGGAAAATAGGTGAACAGAACATATAAGTTACTGTAATAAACATCTAAATTATGTAACCTGAATTACTGAACATGAAACTAAACATAAAAAAATCTACCTGATTCTAGGTGTAGTTTTATTTTTATTTTTTTAACCATTATTTTCATACAATGGCACTGATCGGCTAAATCAGGCTATCTCTACAACAGTAATTGCCAAAGATACTGGGATACCCTGTGTAAGTGTATTTTGCAATACAAATGATGACGTGCTTTGTTGGTTATTCCTACCCAGAATACTCAGTATAACATAAGATTCATTGCATCGATTGTAATTTACAAATGTAGACTGAAGTCTGAATTATGTGCTTCTTTTTACTTCAACTTTTCCTCTACAGGATTTGCCGAATGTAGGGGGTCAAACAGTGGTACAATGTCGACCAGTTGTATACATACAGCCTGCAACAGTGTGTACTCTGTATTAAGAATAAAAAGAAAAAGTATGTGATTTGGAATGCAGCCTGTTCACAGTGAAAGATGTGGAAGGTCAAATCAAAAGGTTAAAGTGAGAACATGACAAGGAATGGTCCGAATGGAGACACTTACGAAACACAAAGTAGAGCAGATGTGATTGGCAGCTGTAAAAAAGCCCTGCCCACAACCCACTCAGAGAATCACCTGCCCTGAAATAGCCTCTGTCGACCTGAACACAGATTGACCTAGAACACAGTCTACAGAGAGAACATCTGCATCACATACTACCGCAGGCCTCGGCCTTCTTCCACACCTATTTGACTGAGCCGGTGATGAACCACTGCACTTTATACTGACATAACCCCTTCAGCTCCAACTTCGCCGCAGCAGCATCCCATTTGGAAGCCCAGAATCCAAATTCAGATGATAGATTAGATCAGATGACAAAAAACAGCCCTTGACTTTAGCACGCATCAACAAAAACCACCACCAGATACCAATACCACAATGCCTTTTAAAGGTTTTCAATATGTGGAAAAATATTCATCACCTACTAAAGAACACATGTGATCTTAAGCACCTGCATTCAGATTCTCGTTTCTGTCCTCGTTCATTCCTTCTCCCCCTGCTCCCTCGTTCTCCACACTGTCCTCTTGTGCCAGACTAAATATAGCCACAGCACACTTCTTTAATTATCTCTCATTAACAAACCTAATTGGTGCTTTCCATTGATTAGACTGAGTGAAGCCGCTTTAATAAGCAAGACCTCATCTCAAGTAAAATAGTACATCAGGGGGTTTGGGTTCCTCCAGCAGCGCACGATGGAATGAATGTAAAAAAGAAAGGTGAACATTGACATCAAAGTGGTGCTGAACAAAGCTACTGCCGGATGGTAGTTACACTAGTGCGCATCTATTGTCCCGCCCTCCCTTTCACATCATTCATTCAGGCCAGTCAGTCCCTCCCCCTTCCCTCCTGCCGTCAACATCTGTTTTCATATTCTGCCTCCCAACACCGACCTGAACTAATACTCATATTCATTCTAATACTAATACTAGCGCCAAGTTGAGGATTTCAGCCAGGACCCTGAGCTGCATGCCAGCCGGTTGCTGCCTTCATTCCCACATGACCCAAAAGCCTGCCCTCAGGAGACGAGGGATTAGCATGAACCAAACATCCAGCAGCCAGAAGCCTCAGTCAGGCCCTGGCAACTCTGTGCACAGGTTGGGATCAGACAAAATATGGATGTTTTGTTTTTAGGTACAGATTCGTGGTATTTTAACCCACCAGCCAACACTAGTGTTAGCTTATGATTCAAAGCACTATGAATGCATCGACGATAGACTTTACGCCAAAGCAAATTCATATAAATAATGTCTGATTCCATATTACTTTTGACAGGTGTGTTTAATTTTATAGATCTATGCAAAGAGAATGTAAATTTCCGTGTTCTCGCATGTGTTTTCTTCTATCAGTGGGAATGTATGCATGCTGTCATCTTGTCTGTTACCAGGGAAGGGATTCCAAACCAGTTTCTTAGCAACCTTCAGAAACGTCCTAGCTTTCATGTGATTTTACTAATGAGTCTCTGCTCATTCAACAGAGTGTAAAATATTGCATGAACCTGCATAAAATGAAGCACCAGCGGCCCTTCAGTGTTCTTTAAATATGCTGTTGTACCCTTATGAAGTTCTGAACAAAACAGTGCATCAGGGTTTCATGGTGATGTCATGCCAGAGCTTGAAAATAATTTCCATGACTATCTCGCTTAATAGCGGCTTGCGCCAGTTATGGTAAAAGCAGAGGCAGGATTAGAAGAGTTCAGACAATACACAAGAGTAGGCCAGTAATTTCCAATGAATAAATGGAGAGTGCTGTGATAATTGATGAAAGCGTGTTTTGCTCTGGAGTGTTAATGTGTTGTTTTTGATGATGCAAACAAGCGTGGATTATTGTTTTTGTCTCTGTTATTTCATTCAGTAGTGAACGTCATCATGATTAAAAACCTCCCACTGTGATATAAGCATGAGTTTTAACAGTTCCTGAAAGTGAACAGATTCAGTGGAAGATGTTTTTACATAATATGCTACAAAATATATCACAATGAGTTTTCAGATTTCTTATTTTCTCATATTTTCTTTGATTGCAATCAAAAAGTAACTAAACCTGTAAATAAATCATAAATTGTAGAACATCATATAGTAATATGGCCAAAATGTCTACCACGGTATATAGGCTATTTTTATATCATAGTAATGGTATGGTCTGTATAGGCAATAAAGAAATTGTTTAATAATAAGTTAATTTGTACTTTGATACAGACAAAAACTCCTTCATATGAGATTTTAGTAAAAATGGAATGTGAAAAATGGGAGCTGAGAACAGCAACACCCCTAAAGTAAACAACTGTGAGAAAATGTCCTCTGATCATCATTATAGCTTCAGCTTAAATGACATTTATTACTGCTTTTTACACACTAAAATGTCAAAAATATACAATTTTCAAGACAGTTGTATTCATACAACCACACAGCCATGAGGTCACATGAGGTTCCAACATCATCTTTAGGGTTAATTTTATTTGTACTGTCATATAAAAAGCTTCACTTTCACTCATTGTTGAATTGTTTTTCTCATAATAACGTATAATTGTATTAAGTGTTCTTCCTTTAAAAATATTTTTTCACATTCTGACGATTATTAATCATTACATCATCATAGCATCTGATTTCTTCAACTTTCCCTCAGAAAGAAAAATCAACCTTTCAACTCAACAGAAAAATTGATTTAACATTTACTGTGATCATTATTGACAAGTGACATGAACATTTTTATCATGATAATATTTTAAATCAGCAGGGATGGGAAATCCTACAAGCTGTAGGTGTGATGTGTCTCAATAGTTTTGTCCCCTCGGACTATCGCTCAACACTAATACACACCATTGTCCATAAAGTTGGAATAATTGTCTTTATTCCTCTTTTTATTCCTATTTATACACATCAGTCACCTTTGACCAGGTGTAATGATCACATACTGAGTCCCAGTTACACTTTATATATCAAGAATAAATCACATTGTCACAATCATTTCATAAAAAAATAATAAAACATATTTTATGTCACCGTTATGGACAACAGTGTAGTAAGTGATTAATAGGAAATGACAATGGATCACAGTAGTATTTTTATTTATATATTTTAGGCTAAAATAAGTCCCACAGAAAATATTTAGCTCATCACGTGCCATGTATAAACTTTCTATTCATGTATGTATCCTTTATTTAATTAAGCTTCATTGTGATACAAAATCTCCTCTTCAAAATGTCAAAAACTTACATAAAAACATTTTACATGAAAGACTACAGTAAATACATAAGAGTTAACATAAAAATGAAGTAAAAGTAAATCAAATAAATTAACTTAATATGTATATGTATTATGTAACTTAATCATTCTAATGATTCTAATGATTTTTTTTCCCTTAAAAGCCTCAAATATCAACATTCTCAGTATGTTTTCTTGGTGCTGTGTAGTTTTCAGGGAGCCCTACACTGTTCGGGTGGCGGACCAGCGCTCAATGCGGGGCAACGTAGCTGTGTTCAAGTGCCTCATCCCCGCCGCCGTGCAGGAGTACGTCAGCGTTGTGTCCTGGGAGAGAGACACCGTTTCCATCGTCCCAGGTAGGAAACCACTCAGTCCAGGTGGGTTTAAAGTATGGCAGGGGGGCTGGTTTCATTGGATGTAGGTTTAGCTGTGTATTCTGTGTGTGTGTTTGTGTTCCTTGTTTTGTGAGGCTGGCTGATGATGCACCGCTGTGCGCTATGTTTGACCGAACTCTTAACTCGTGTCTTCTGTCTGCTCACTGTTCTGGATCACTGATCTGGTCCTCCTCCTCCTCCTCCTCCTCCTCCTCTGCTTCCTTTCTCAGTCATTCCCCTCCATCACTATCACTGCCTTTACATCTTATTGCTTACATCTTTTCTCTCATGATATCAAATCTAGCTTTCATCTGCAATCGACACTTTCCTCCCCAGTTGGATCACGGACTTCATTCTGACCTGTTCCACAGCATCACTTCAGAGTTGTGTGACTATTCCACAGTTCTACACATCAGATCTATTTCTGTCCTCTCCCTCCTTGTCTTCCCACCATGTCCTTGAAGAACAGGGCCACAATTAGAGACACAGGATGTCAATAGTAGTGTGCCCCCACATTCGTCTTCATTAACCTCATTTGTGTGTGAGTGTGTGTGAACGAGAGAGAAACACAAATACACCATGTTTCTTTGTCTGTGGTTTGTTATTGTTTTATTTTGTGATTGTATATGTTTTGTACTGCACTGTATATTTCAGAGCCATACATGCACATGTTTTATATGTTTTATATTTTAAATGCTTGCTGTAACAATGTAGGGTAGATGGATGAGAGATAGAGGAATAGATGAAGCAAGGAGGGTAGTAGGGCAAGAACGGCCTCAGGTCCTGGCAGATGGCGTTTTATTTTATATGTATGCAAAACACACAGACACTGTCACACATGCACACACACTAAGGTTGCTGTAGTTGTGTTTTCCGACTTAATTTTCATTGTTTTGTATGTTTTCTCGTCGTTTTCATGTTTTAATTATTTCCTTACTTGAGTCCATCTATATTTTCTTCTTTTTTTTTAAGGTTTAAGAACTGATTACATCATATGTGATGTTTACAGTAGTTGATGTTTACATACGCTGTAAAGGCAAAAACACACAGACCAAATAATTCTCGTATCAAACGTTCAGAGAGAAATACTGAAAACAATCGGAATCTCTGTGGTTTTCTTTTTTTTTTTTATTATTATGTCTCTTTTCTCTGAGTTCAGTTGTAGTTCACAGGGATAAAACGGCTTCTGATGCTGTTCACTCTTCAACATAAATGCAGTGGTTTAGATGCAGCAGTGTTCTGGGTGTATATTTATGGTTTCTGTGTGAGGGGTGCTGCTGTGTATACTGTCCTGTGGCTGCTGTGTGTGTAATTAGGGGTATATAGGTCAGTTGATGAGCAGTGAGTGTGAGGATCAGATGTTGAATATGATGAGCTGCTCACTGAAGTCAGTCCACGCAAACACAGCCAGCGCTCGCACGGGTGTGTTTGCGTTCGACCTTGACCCCGACCTCGGCGTTAATCAACATAAGAGACAAAGACCTGATCATCCTCACAGCGGTGAAACATCACCTGTGCGCGACTTCACTTTGAAACACAACACATCAGCGGTTCGTAATCTGAATATTATAATTGCACTCTCACATGGATGCACTAAAGATATGAAAACATCAGCACACACTACAATGGAAATCCACATTACAGCTCATACATTATGGTTATATAAACAGTTTAAGGGAACAAAGCATTCACTGCATGCATTACTGTCATATTCCACTGTTATATGACTATTTGATACAGGTCATGTAAACGGGACCTTTTATTTGATTATCTAGAATGCAGCATTTTATGATTACTGGTTTTATGGATTTTCAGACAAACAAAATCCAAAGGAAGGCATGTTAAAGCTGCAGGAGCTGACATCAGGAGGCACAAGCTAAAAAACTTGAAAACACACCCCTTCCCCCTTCAGCTTTCTCCTCTTGGTCCAAACCAAAAGACTAAATAATCCAAATATATGACCTGATGTTTTCATTTGCATGTTTTATATTTCCAAGCCATAGAATCACATCCAGGTCTCATCTGATAGAAACCAACCAGCTATCATGTATTTAATCTGTAGGAAAACACCAGTGTGAGCTACAGTTTGCACATCACACTGCAAAAATCTAAATTTTACCATGTGTATTTTTCTCTTTTCTAGTCAAAATATCTCATCACACTTAAAATATGATATAATCACCTGAAGAGTAACTTTTCAGTGAGATATATGAACTTATTTTTAAACAATAGATCTTGAAAATCTTATTTCAAGAAATCTTACCAGGATCATTTTCACATGTTCCATTGGCAGATTTATTTATTTATTTATTTTTGCTTAATTCAAGATTTTTTTTTTTTTTGCTTAATTCAAGCAAAAAAAAAAAATCTAGTCTAAAGATAAGTTCTTTGTATCTCACTGAAAAGCTACTCTTCAGGTGATTATGTCTTATTTTAAGTGTAATGAGATATTTGGAGAAGAAATGAAGAAAAATACACTTGGTAAGATTTAGATTTTTTTTCCCAGTGCATAGGTTAGATTTCAGAGTCACAGAGAGAGAGAGATACAGAAGTTTCATGTCCTCACAGATCAAAAGTATCAACCAGGTCGGCTTTAACGTATTATTTCCCCAGAGGTTAATAGACAAACCAACACAAGATTTTCAACATAAAATCTAATCCTGATTATCAGAAACCACCAGTGAAACAATGAAATTGACACATCAACACATGACTACAACAACAATATGATCACAGTATTCATTTATCTAACCCTGGTCTGTAAAACAGCCCTAATCTGACTTCTTTAATGTTCTGAGTGTTCTGGAAGGCTATTTTCACTACATTTTATGACACCTCGACTCTCATCCGTGCATTTTACACAGAACAAGTGCAGTTTGCAGAAGTAATGCATGCCCAAACAAAAATCCACTTTCTGATCAGCAGGAGAAACTCACTTATAAACTTCTAGCAATGAGGGAATGCCATTCATGACCACAAACATGTTATTCTGTGTGCTATTTTTATGCTTTTAATTGGAAAAATGTTTCCTACCATGCATTTGTCGTGTACTCATCCAAAATTCTTCACAATTTTTGCAGGAATTGGCCAGTTGGTGTCACAAGGACATACATTATAACACTGTGCATATATTTCTTAAATGCAGGGAGTGGTAGACACAGAACACACACACAAATCATGTGTCATGTAATAAATGTAGCGTTCCTGTTTAAAATACAGTGGGGTCATAAATTCTGAAGTTATTTTATGACTAAAATGACTGAGTTGGGGCATTTATGGCTCGGTTGCTCAAGGATTAAACGTTAAAAAAGGCTTGGATGTCAACAGGTTTTTGGATTTAGATAAGTGACGCAACATTAACCTTTTCAAGATGGTGGTTGAAGGAATGAAAGTTTGCTTCCAAATTAAATCTGCGACATGTGAAAAACTATTTTGATCCAATCATTCTCCCGCATTTTGACATGAAAAATGGTATGTTAGGTGATATAAACATTTGTTATGTAATATAAATGGGAACATGTTGTATGAGGTGTGTTCATTTTCATTAGTAAATGAAATATAAACAGCTTGGTTAGGATTTTGTCTTTAAATTTTAGGCTAAAAAAACTGCATGTGAACATAATAAGTTATGATCTTTAACTCTTCCACCATCTCATCGCCTTCCTCCTCCTTCCTTGTTGGGCGAGTGATGGGTCTAATGAAGACATGAAAATTAAAATTGATTTTGTGACTGAGAGCTTTGTGCGAGTCATCGAGTGGGCGGCTGCCTGTCTTGCCTGTTGTTCATGCTTGACTTAAAATCACAGGAGGAGGAGTTGTAGCTAATTTTGATTGAGTAAAAAACAAATTTAGACAATATACATTCATCATATCGCTTCATGTTTTTTTTTTTGTTTTTGTTTTTTTACCCTGAATTTTTCCCAGCATGCACTGGGCAGAAGGCAGGCTACACTTGTCTCCAGTTGATACAGAAATAGAAACACCATTACGTTTACACAACTGACTTGCATGTCTTTTTATATCTAGTTCAGATCCCTATTAGCTGTCGCCGTGGTAACAAATACTCTGCCTGTTCTATTGATAAAGGCAGACATTAATCATACTAGCAGAGATGTTTCGGAAAAAAAATTACAGTTTAAAGCAGCCAGCCATCATGAAACTACTCTTACATGTAGAAACTAAGATTCAAGATGCAATACTTTATTGCCATAAATATTAGTTTCATAGAATTTACACCAGAGTGCTCATAATAAACAAAGCAATCCCAGCTTGACATAAAATGACAGATAAAGCTGCTTAAGAGATGACAAATGACTCAAACACCATGAAACACTTCAGGATGTAAGTTGCAAAAGGAGTCAACACAAAATATGATTCAGTGGAAAGTAGGAACAAGTCATGATTATCTTGAAAAAGATGCGTAGGTTTATTTGTTTCTTTTTATTTTAGTACTAAAACAACTGAATGATGCTTTGAATTTACATTTATGATACTTTTCACCAACATATATAGTTCATATGTAGGTTGTAAGAGTTTTACCAAAAGTATCTTCTAATCTAAACTGTTTAATAATTTTAGAATCACTATCAATACATGTAAATAATTCAGGCCACATGCATCTTCTCAGCTTCTCATCAGCATCAGATATGACCCATAGGCACCGTCTTCTGCAACACTGATTCACCAGTAAAACCCATGTTGTTTGACAAATGACAGTGGTTGTAGATGTTTGTTTTATGTTCAATCATTGATATATTTTGCTGAAAAAGTTGACTTTTTCTTCAGTTTTCTCTCTTTTGATAAAATAAGCTTTAAATTTACTCTGAGCTTTTACAAACATTTACACAATCAGTAAATTACGCAAAATAAAATACTTGGTTTTCAATGCAAAATGCAAAGTAATATTATAATAAATGGTGACAAATCGCTTAAATGTGGAGGAATATTAAAAAAAAATAAATACTTGGAAGTAACCTCTATAACAGATCTAGATCTTAAAGGGTTAAATAAGAATTTTTGTAAAAGTCATAGATGCATAAGATATAAGAATAAATTGTATTGCCTCCTCTCTTGATCTGTTATCACATGTGGACCATATGAGGGATTTTGTTCAAACCTATAGCATGCATGCAGATGGAAGTTGCAGATTATGTGTGTTAAAGAAGTATTCGGCTGAGACTATACACTTTTTATAGATAGTTTCATCTCACTTGCAAACTTTGTGAAAACAATACACAATTCCATCTTTGTGCCTTTTAGTAGAAGTTTTCCTTCTTCATGTGCACAAGCATTGCATTATATTGTGGATGATTATGAAGAATTGTTGCATTTTGGTCATACCCCATTTATATCAATATTATTGGCAAAGAGTTATTCTGCAATTCCTGTCCATAATGCATAAAGAAATGAAGTTACAGCAGTGATCAGAAATTATATTCAGAAAGTCACCATTGCATAGTGTCTTTGCAGAGGGTTTACAGTGAAGACTGTGATCTGTACCTGAATCACATACGGATGTAAAGGTTGAGTTGATGACATAACACAACGCAGCCATGACCTTCGAACCCGAACAGGTTCCATTTTGTTAAACACACATGTTCCCCATCTGGAGCTATGTGTATGTGTGTGTAAGTGTGTGTGCATTTATGTCTGTGTGTCCCATTGCCTGTCCCACTTTCCTGTCCAGCCAGGACAGTGAAGGGGTTTTAGAGGGGAGGGGTGCAGGCAGACTGACCTATTTCCCTCTCACTTCCCTGTCCCATACCATCCCTGTGTTAAGCCCTGTGTGTCTGTGTGTGTGCGTGTGTGTGCGTGCGTGCGTGTGTGTGTGTGTGTGTGTGTGTGTACATGACCCTCATAAGACAATGGGGGTCCGCTAGTCTGAGCAGTGATCTGAAGGAGGAGAGCTGGAGCGGAGACAGAGAGAGGTGGAGGGTTTGTGGATGGGAATAAAAACAACGCTGGGACACAGAGGGTTGAGCTCGCAGACCGAGGCCGTCAGTCTAACCAGCAGAAAGCTAATGAGTGGCTCCGATGAATAGAGGCTGGATCAGCAGATGGCTGCGGCCACATGGTGGTCCACAGAAGATGCCCAAGCATGCTCCATCTAATCCACCTGCTACACAATTTGCTGTTGTTTATGTATTTGCATAGCCATTTGAATGGCAATGCAAGCAAAAATACATAACTCTTCCCTTGCTATTGCTTCATCAGGTTGTATTTTCTTGCCTAGTAACAACTGTAAATATAACTCAATCAGATTAGTTGTCTGCTATTAAATTAATTAACATCTATTTTGATGAATCAGTATTCATTTGGGCTGAATTTTGATGAAAAATTGTCAAAGTGATCTGATTCCAACTTCTTAAAATGGAAGATTTCTTTACTCATCAGTATAATTAAACTGAATATTTTTGGTTGTGGCTCAAAAAGACACTTGAACACATCATTTCAAGTAGCAATTAATAGACCAAACAACAAATTAATTTATTAAGAAATTACATTTCTTCTAAATACAGTAGTGGAAAAAAGTTTTCACACACCTTTAAATTTTACTCAATCTCAAATATCATGAAGCATTTAAAAAAATCATTTTGTGTTTCAAAAGGTGTGGCTGCATCAGACAGACAGACAGACAGGCAAATGCAGATTATTATTTTTTTGGTTATTATTAATAAGAAAAAATAACCAAATGAAATTCTTGTTATGCCCTGGATGTGTTTCATTATCAAATCCAGTTTTATCATTGATGGAACAGAGCACATGCAGAAGAGACTGGAACAATACATGGTAGAGTTCAATGATTAAAGTGATTCTTAATACAATATATCATAAATGCATGGGGTGAATAAAAACTTTTTTACACCACTGTAATTAATTCTTACATTTTCCCACTTTTGATGTGTTTTTATCTGGTTTAAGCAGTGAACAAGTTGACATCAGGCATTTTTCAAGCATTTATTTAGATTATTTAAAACATCCAGTGAATAAAGCTATGTTAAAGGTAGATTTGAAGCACATACGTCTAGTTTAACTGTGTTTTTTTTTTTTTGTGTATATAATGGATTATCTTGTCTTTAACCTGCCTCAGCGTAAGTGCTGCGTTATCAGGTCTTAATGTGAGCTCAGATCGTAATGGGGTTACCGGGTGGCGAGGTCAGTTACAGGCTACGTTTCAGATCAATCCATGGCCCCAGGGGTCTTCGCTGGAAGTCAGACGGCTCGACAGACACACACACACACACAACACACACACTAAGCCACAGGGGTTAATTGGAAACACCTGGAACACTACAGTTGAGTTGATCAATTTGTGGAATAAGCAACTTGCAGTAAGTAATCAGAATTGATTAGGCCTCAAGTGAGTTGAGTGATATCTTTTCCTTCCTTAATTTGGTTTAGAAGACTCTGTTTAAAGGTTTTAGCCATTTCACACCAATGCATCATGAGGAATTTCATAAGATATTTGCGAAATAATAATGCTAAGACACAGTTAAATGACTAAAAATGGACAACATAGTTTAGATTGATTTACTGATTAGTCATTTAAAGCCATGTACATATGGTTAATATGCACTGGTTTCATTTTTATTAATTTAAGATTTTTTTTTTCATCTGAACTGAATATCTCTGTTTGGTCATAGGAAACAAACATTCTGAAGATCTAGACCAAAATATCTTCTAAATGTCCTTTTAATAATGTGAATTTACTGTTTTGTCATAGAAATAGGTTTAATTTACCATAAGGAAGGCTTGTTTGTTTTGTCAAACATTTCTAATGATTAATAATTATCTCAAAATAAAGTGACAAAATTTTTCATTCAATAATTGACCGTAGAATAATTTTTATGTGGTTCATTTCTTTTAATGTCATTTTATGTATGTTTCTATGTTCTGTGCATTTTAGCTTGCTATGTGAAGCACCTTGTTGTTATTATTACATCTTCATGAGCAGCACTATAGCAGTATATAGCAGCAGTTTATTTTGATAAATGAAATAACAAACTTTTTAGACCGACCGGTTTGTGTTTCTTATGAAGTGATAACAGTAAGTGCCAAACAGTTTCAGTACAGTTTAAAACACATCCTGCCCATTTGTGGTGAATGCAAACACCACAGTTACTCAGTAATTAAAAAGTTAGTGTCCTAAGGCTCCACACAGATGCATTCATGAGAAAAAAAGGAGAGGTGACAAAGGCAGAGGGACCTCATGGTGAGCAGTGGTGTGTTAGGACATGATGTCTGTTTGTAAATCTGTGTTTGTGCACTCAGAGCAGGAATACATTAATAGATACACTTGTCTGGGACTCGCTGGCTCTTGTAAACACAGTCATGACACACACATTCACCTCCAAAGTGTATAAATATACAAGACTGCCCCTTTCACGCACCCATTTCCCTTTGTCTGCCCTCGAAAGTAACACAATAAAGCCATTTTCAGATTTCGCATCAACCTGCCTGAATATGGAGCACTCATTAAACATTAACTCAGGATACATTAAGGCTGTGCTCTTCTCTGCTGTGTGATGGCTGTCCTGTTGTGCTCTGGCTGCCTCGGTGCAGGACGCGCTGTGACAGAGGAGGACAGGGAGCACGTGGCGTCCCCAGGGTTCATTGAACACAACCCCATCGACTGTCGCCCTACCGCCCCCACCCCACCCCTCCTGCCACTCCTTGCCTCCCTTCAGTCTCACACCATCTTTCCCTCACTCATCCGTCCTCTCCTCCCACTTCTGTCCCATGTGGTACACAGCAGGGCATGGGGTGGGGGGGCATTACAGACTAAATCATGCAGATGAGGGTGCAACTATTATGTGTATACACATGCAAACATATGGCACTAACACCAATGCTTCTCAATGAACATCTTTGGTGAAATTATCTACTTCAGGAGTCACAAACCACATAAAAATGTGAAAATTTAGATATCTCCCACCAGCTCTGCAATTTTTATTTCTTTGCTGTAGATCCCTATTACATAATCACCTCACAAATATTTCAGAAAACTGCAATTATATTTGCATAATCGTGATAATTACCTCTATTCAGCTGTAAAAACAGCTGGATAAAAGTGTCAGAAATGTTTCATCACCATTTCCACTCTCTTTTCCACTATGTAATATTTGACTTTTAATGACATCATCTGAGTTGCTTAATATTTTTTGGTACCTGTCAGTTTTTTTTTAAGATATGCAACAATTAATCTATCAGTTTTAAAAAATAATAGTTAAATATACGTAAATACGTAATTAAAATGTGATATGGACCAGCAAATTTGGACAGATTGGTGTGTCATTGTTAATAGGGAGTTGGGCTACAAAATCATAATGACAAATGTTATAATATAATTATATTGTGATAAACATGATTACAATAATTATTTTAGTTTGTCTTTAAGGTAAATTTTTGTCTACAATGCATGTTTTTACTTAATCTGACTCGTGGTTGTTTTTTGTTTTAAATGTTTTATTTCTGGAATATTTCTCATGTTCTGCGCATAAATAATCATTTAAATCACTTATAACCATATGGTTTCTTCAACTCTCATTCATCAAGAAAAATCAACCTTAAAACTTGAAGAAATATTGATTTGACATTTATGGTTGTTATTATTTACAACAACTGACATGAACATTTTATCATGATAATATTTCAAATCAACAGGACGCTGCAGGTGTGATGTATCCCTGCATATAATATTGTCCATATATTGTACAATGATAATCATGCAATTAATACTTCTCTGACTACAACTTCTTGAATGTGAATACTTTCACTATTCTTTATTTCAATAAACTGACATTCTTCTGACATTTCACTGATAGTAAATAATTAGGAGATTAAATGACGATGAAAATAATTTTGTCATAGCCAAAATTTCAGAAAAAGGCTTAGTGTATTTAAATTATTTATGTAAATTCTGCCGTGTGCAATTTTTGCTCCCAATGCCTTGTCTAAAAGTCAACAAAACACTTTCCTGTTTCATTGCCAAATAGATGGCTTCTTGTTTTTGTTTGTAAATAAACTATTGTCAGGCTTACATTACACTAGCAGCATAAAATGAACAGAAGCTGAACTAAAATTTCCTAATCATGACAAGCATATCTGAGTGTTTGTGTTTGACTTTCTCTGCTTATTTTTGCCCCTCTCACATTTGCCCCTGTGTGCTGAGAGCGACTGGGAGCAGGGCAGGAACAGATGGGTTGCTGGCAGCCATCTTTTACTAAGTTAGGTTGAGTAGGCACGTGGGTGGGTGTGTTAATTAGCACAAACAAGTGTGTATGTGTGTGCGTGTGTGTTGTCTGTGTGTGCAAGGGGCACAATAGGCATAATTATCTCTGCTTGAGAGGCCCAGTTAGGGAAGTGTAGGGGGGGTACGGAGAGGCGGAGTTCAACAATGGCCCAACCACAGGCTTTGTGTGTACAGAGCAGAGGGCTGACAAGTGTCGGCTGTTATTGACTATTTACACACTACTACACACGCCTGCTCACGTGCACTTAACACAGAAATGTACACACACTATCATTGCTGCTCTCCCCCTGCCTTTCTCTCTTTGTGTCTCAATCAAACACACACACACATACGTATGAGCATGTTTCCAGTGCATCAGTTGTATCAGTGTCAATCAGTGTAAGAGGGAGAGATGGGAAAGCCCCTGCGAGCACATCACTCTGACAGAAATCTGGCCACTATTTCACCCTGAAAACCAGGCTGTGTGAGAAGAAAACAACTGGGAGGGAAAAAAGTCAGTTTGGGAAGCCGGGTTCGGGGTGACAAATTTTAATCCTGTACCTTTAAAAGATGGAGAAGTTTTTGTATCTTGTCTTTCTTGGACCGTTATAACACTTTGCTGCTGAAATTGGCAAAAAGTGTCATTGTCAAGCAGGAATAATAAACTAGTTGAAAGTATTCTTTAAAGCGCATAAAAATGTTAGTCATTTACCTCAATTTATTTGTCTCATCAATCCCAGTGACTGCATCAGAATCAGTTTTATTTTCAGTATTTCATCTAATGTGACTCATTAATTTCTGCTTCACAATCATTAACCTCCACTTTTCATTTCCAAGTTTTCACTTTTAACCACATTCAGCTCCGTTAAGAAAAGTGAAAGGAGAAAGGCTTGAGTCAAGGCTTAGAGAATAAGAGTTAGGGTTTATGTGTCCTGGATCAGGTTAAGAAATAGGATTTCGGTAAAGAGGGTTTACCCCTTTTTTCCTTCTTTCTACTCTTTTGTTTAGGCTAGTGAAAGAGGGATTAGTGCAAGGCGATTACAACAGGATCTGCTAAGAAATTGCATTTAAGGAAATGCTTATTTACTCAACAGCTCGCTGCAGTGACGAGAAGTACAGTTCCGATTTGCTTCCCTGATTTGCGCCCCCCCCCCCGTCATCTTATCCATTTCTCCTTGTCATTATGACTCTTTCTGATTTTAATCCTCTTCTGTATGTATCAATTCTGAATTTGTCAGTTTAAGGTGATATTTTGTTACTAGTTTAACTTAAAAATCATAATAATCACTGTAATTCTGACTGAACTGGTTGTATTTTTGGAAATGTTTCTTGTATTTCTGAGAGATGAAAAGGAAATGAATGCAGCTGCTTGTCCAGAGACCATGAGGAGACATGACCAGTGATCAAAGAGGATCACGTCCTGTCATGTTCCTACATGACCTCTCAATCAGACCTATTGATCCGACTCACCATTAGCTGTCCAAATACACATAAATGCCAGATCAACATTTCAGGACCCTGATTGACTGCACTGGGCAGGAAGGTGAAGGTGCGGAGACAGAGAAAGATTGTGATAGAAGAGTTTTTTGCAGTCTGACATTATAAACTGTGATGCATTTCAGTTTTCGCTTGTTCTGTGAATTAGCATGTACATAGTAAATGTCATGTGTAAACAAATCAGAGATTTAATATGGTGAAAGCATATCAATTGTTTCTTCTCACTGAACCTTAGTCAGTAATTCAACAAAACTGGCAGTAACTGGATAAAAATTGCTAGAGTGAGTTGTAACTTAAGGGAAACAAATAGGTGGTATTAAAGAGTGATTTGCACTTGTCAGGTTCATTATGAACATACTCTGCATGCTATTTTAAAATGAAATGATTCAACTCCATGAAAAACAAGTCACAAGAAGCTGCAAGAGATGGACATGATTCAGCAGTGGAGAAACAACTCCAACATGCATCATCCATTTGCAAAAAGACAGGTATCTCATATGATTTATTTTTGGAGTAGGCTTTAAAAATGTAACGATATTGAATATACTGGAGATAATAACAGACGGGACAATTAGCAGGGTGCACTCACAAACCGGTATTGGGTCACATGAAGTATCTATAGACTCACACCAGGATGGATACATGTGCAGGATCTCCATTCCTAAATAAAACAGGACTCATCTAAATCTAAAAATCAACACTTAAACCACACAAGAGCAAAACAAAACGTTTCATCTTCTACTGGAGAAAAAAATGACTGATCTTGACTAAATTGGACTAACTTGACTAAATCTGACTCCAAATCTGAAATCAGAAGTTCTGTGATCATGAAAAAACACATCTTCCAATCTCGTGTCTTTTATTGTGTATTCATAATCTGAGGATAACATGTGCTATATGTTTACGTATAGATATGAACATCAGGCTTAATGAGGAAGAAAACTAAGTATCAGAGCCCATCAGCTTGGACCAAAAAACAGCACTTCTGTTACAGGAATATTTCACCTTTATTCCAGAACGACATCTGTGTAAAGGAAATGGTGGATCATTTGGTCCCACCTTTATCACAGCTCTGTAACACCTCTGGAGGTAGAAACAGAACCATGATAAAGGTGGAATCATGGTTCTGGAATGCTATGTAAAAGGAACACCTCTCGTTCTGCAACCAAGGTGTCATTTTGATGATGTATTGCATGTGCAACCCCCGCACTGGGGAGATTTAAAAATGAGTGCAGGTCATGTACAGTAAACAAACATATCAGCACGACCAGAAAGATGTCGAATTGGGGAGACGCTGAGATCCTCTAGCTGTTGTCACTTTGGGCGGAGGACTCTATCCATGCTAACATTTGTAGAACGATGAAAGACGGGCCGACTCTGGAGAGGTTAGCAACACCGCTATGTTCGTGGTGTTTCCGACACACAAGTTATACGTCACACTATGCGCTGCTCTGCATCACCACCCCTTTGATTCTGGAACGCAGGTCCACTGTGTAAAAGTCCAGCCTGTCTCACCTCTGTTTCTCCTTTGGCTTGGCTGTGGAAATCGGTCAGTGGTGGAAAAACGGTGGGATCACCATCTTACCTTTTTTCCAGTATCTCTGTGTAAAAGTGATTAATGTCTCTCACTATTTCCTGCTGTAGGAACCAACAGTAATCATGTACATCATGTTTACATTGAAGGGTCCTCTGTGCCTGGTTTCCATTCTAGAAATATCTTGATGAAATCATGTTATTAGGGGGAAAAGATCAAGGTTTAAGAGGAGGAAGTGAATATTGACATGATGTAATCCATCCATTCATCTGCTTTTAGCATGTCCTCACCTAGTTGATTATACGGTTCAAACTATGCCCAGAAAATTTTGCACCACTTGCACGAACGAATTGCACGCTGTTAAGTCTACAGAGCTGAACTTTGAGAAATACAGGATTACCAATGAGTTCCAATGAAAATTCCAGCTTTCCAATTTCGATCACCTATAATTGATTGAACTTAAATGCTGCCTTGTTATCCTGTAAATAGTTACATATTCACTTGTGTGTCGCTCAACATACTGACTTGCTGGAGAAGATCTGATTTTAGATTTGGATTCAGTGTACCTGATTCATGTCAAATCAAGTACTTTCTTTATGCCAGTATCAAAATCATTGTTGACCAGTGTTTTATCCTCTGTGTCCACACACATTTCACTCACCTGTAAGTATGAACTGTGAGCTGCAGATAACAGGAACATGTTACAGATGCAGCTCAGTCCTTCTGCATGACAAACTCCCCCAATGATTGTTATTATTCAGAGACCGTTCTCTCTTCCTTTAAACCATTTTCAGATCAGTGATCACTGTCTCTATAAAGGTTTTATACACCTCTTTTTCTTGGCTTCACCAAATCTTTTGACAGCAACAGTAAAGTCTAGCTGGATTTTACTGATCACACTGAGGATGATGATGTTTTGGATCATCCTCAGGGTTTCTGTGGATTCCTTGAAAAGTGTAAAAATCAATAATTACATTTTAGACCTTGAAATGTCTCAAAGAGAGTTGCAGAAAAACATAAAGCTGCTGTAAAAAGCCACCATTTATCATATCGAGTGCATCATTAAAGTTCAGCCCCAGCACAACTTGAAATAGATCCGATTTTACATTGATAGGGATCTTAAAAGGTCTTGAATTTAAGTAAGTTCAAATCTGCACAACACGACTTTCTGTTATTTAATTTAGGTAAATGTGAAATTGTTATAGTTGATATTTTAATACTCAGTGTATTTGTATTTGTGGCCATTTGACGGGCTGTTTGGGATTTTGACTGTCCTTCTGGTAAACACCATAAGTCTATATGTGTGTGTTTGTGTTTGTGCAGTAGTTAAGCCTTCTCTCTCTCTCTCTCTCCTTCTCTCTCTCTCTCTCTCTCCTTCTCTCTCTCTCTCTCTCTCTCTCTCTCTCTCTCTCTCTCTCTCTCTCTCTCTCTCACTCTCTCTCTCTCTCCATGCTGGGCAGTGACACTCCTCTGCCACCAGCACTCTAATAGGGAGGGACCAGGCAGCTCACTCAGTGCCGCTAATGCAGCTCACTGCCCCGGGCCATGGGCTAAGCTGGAGTACACCGCATCACACATAACACACACACAGACACACACAGACAAACATATGATAGCAGACATGCACCATATATCCAGCTCTGTCTGTTATCTGCAGCTAAATCAAAACAAGTCAAGAGGATGAGTGCTTCAAAAATGGTCGATGTCTTTTACACAGGGACATTTTTTTGAGCAGTGTTAAAGGTTTACTGCGTTTTCCCGTAAAAGTTCAGCATTAAGTAATGGGATAGCCAGTTGAGGGTAGATGTTTGGACCATGGTGGCACGCTTACAGTGTGGTGTATCGGGATGTGTAGCTGTGTGTATGTGTGTGTGTACATGTAGTTTCTCTCTCCTGGGACTCTCATTATCACTGCTGTCCCAGATGTCACCAAGCACATGAAACACACGTCATGAATAATGGAGTCCTATTTCTACATCTCTCCCCATTTCTCTCCCTCTCTCTCTCTCCTATCCTCCCACCCTCTTTCCCTCCATCCCTCGTTTCCTCTGATGTTTCTACTGATGCTTAATCTCCTCAGCACTCCGTCTATCTGAGATGGTCCATTTAGCTTTATGCAGCATCGTCTGCCTGTCTGGTTAGGATGGCTTTATGGGGTGGAACATGGCACCTCTGCAGTGTTGCGTTGAGTTATATCTACGCAAATGTCGTCTTTTGCATACCAACGGTTTTATGTGGGTCCCCGACTGACTGTCCATTCAGCCCCTCAGTAGACAGCCTCCCCTCAACGCCGCCACGTCGTCCCCTCCCCCAGTGTTTACTGTTAAAAGTCACACAGGGCAAATTGGGACAGAGCAGTCAGTGAAGCAGAAGAGACATGGTCCCATCGCTGTGGAAGCTGCTGGACTCTCTCTATTTCTGTGTCCACTTTGTCTTATTCCCTTTACCTCTGCCTCCACCTCCACCTTTATCAGCTCTTCACCTCTGTCGCTTCAACTTTCTGAGATCCTCTTTACTCACGATGAGTGTAGAGTGTATAGGCAGAGGGAGGACATGATTGAAGGGTGAGGTAAGGAGTCAGAATTGGTTAGGAAAAAGGACCGCCGTTAGGATGAAACAGTGAAGCGTGGCTTTTTAATGAAAACATGACAGAATGCTAGCTTCTTCTTCATCATCTTCTTCTCCTTCTTCCCCTCCTCCAATGTCCTGCATCTCGCTTCCTTTTTAAAACGTCCAGTTCAAGAGACAAAATGAATTGAACCCTGGGATACAGATTTTGCTCATACAGGGTAACTGGCAGCGTGACTCGTGCTCCTCCTGAGCTGAACAGTTTGGTCGGGTTAACAAAGTCGCTTTTATGAAGGAGATGCAGCGGGGTGGGCTGCCATTGCACAATTAGTTGTTACACATCAGTTGTGCCAATAAAACTTGCTTTGAATATGAATTGAAAGGAGTTAAGAGGGCACCATTCATAGATGTTAAGTAAGTGTGTCGTAGAATAAAAGCCAGGGAAGTGTATATATTTAATTGGCTGACACCTGCATCTACTCGGGCTTTTAATGTACACAGTGGAAAGAGGGGAGAGAGTAAAGGGAGGGTGGAGTGGGCTCTCGCTTTGAATACGAATGCAACTCCCCTTTTTGCATAAAGGATTGAAAGGGGAGCACACAGAAATGGACTCATCTCCTCCACAGTTTTTCTGTCTGTTGTTTCTCCTCCTTTTGTTCACTCATTCCAGTCTGAGTCAAGTCATTCAGTCCAACGATGCTGATTTTCCGCTCTAACACATTCTTCTGAGTGCAAAACTGGACTACTGCCATTCACTGACTCCATGGAGCTAATTTTAAAGCATAGTTTATTATTTTTCCTTTCAGCAGGGAAATATTTTTTGTCCTATTTTTAAGTCTGGTAGGTGTTTCTGTGTGTGTGAGGAGCATGTCTGCATTTGTGAGCACCAAGCATATTCCAGCACCGCAGAGAATATCTCCAGAATACGCTCTGTTTTTTTCTTTCCTTTCTTTCTTCTCCTTTTGGTGACAGTCACAAGTCTTTGATCCCCTCCTCCTCCCCTCTCTTTTCTCACCGTCTTTCAAATTTTTCTCCGCAACTTGCTGTTGAGAGCAGAAAAGGTACACAATGCAATTCTAAAATAAATTGTTTTGTTACTTAAAACCAGCCTGTGGTTGTGCACAGATTGTATTTTTTTTTCACCATATTACAACTTAACTAAACAGAACTTTGTATGTTAATTTATGTGATTGTGCCATTTTTGCAACAGCCTTTTGTGGATATTAAAATACAAGTACTTTTGGCATGAAAAAAGGTAACTCAAGTTAGAAAAAATCTAATCTATGTGTCTGTTACGTATTATTTATCATTAAGTCACATTTCATGACGTATTTTATTGTCACATCTTTCTATAGTTTCTATCATGTTGAATTCACACAGTAACCTGCTCAAACATTTTTTAAAATATATTCTGTGTCTAAAAATACATATTAGATTAGCTTTAAAGAATACTCCATCATTAGAACTGCACCAATTAATCGATTTGTTGGTAACTATTAAATTAATTGCTGGGTTCTTGTTTTATTCCTCTTCTGTGACTGAGCATCTTTGAAAACCTCATGCATGTCATCTTAGGAAAGGCTTTTCGATATTTTTTTATATTTTACAGACCAAACAATTAATGTAATAATATATAATTATGAGTAGACATTTAGGATACAAAATGAACACTAAACACCTTTCCCTTTATGGAGATAAAACATGTATAGATTAACCATTTATGAAGGTTGTAAAGTCAGTAATGGACCTAAAAACTGGATGCCAACTGCCGTAAAACAACAAGTTGTAAATTGGAAGAATAAATGCCAAGGAATAACTGTTTAAATAAGTAAATTTCCTTCACAGCATCTAACTTTAGAGTTCAACTCTTTAATGTTGCGCCGTAGGCATCTATCTGAGGATTATTGTTGTCTGGCTGCAGCTTGTGGACGAGTTAAACCTCTGACCCTCTGCTGCTTGTCTTATTATGTTTACTTCTAGTCTTCGTAATAAGCAGTGAAAATAGACTAACCTTCATTTCACTGGGAAGCCCCTTAAAGGCAAGGAAGCTCTGTCTTTGACCATCACTAGTGATGAGTAGGATGAAGACTCAGGGGATCAAATTGCAGTGATCTGCCAGGAGGAAAAACAGAATGCAGGTTCGATAGCTCATTAGCCTTTTCCGAACTGATTAGATATGGGGTCCATACTGTGAAACCTCATGGGATCACCTGTATTTTACCAAGAGCAATAAACTCAATATTTTTAGTAGTTTTACAGAAAATAAAACTGACTGAAATATAGCACCATCTCTGAAATGCATAGGATATATTAATAATATATATACAACTAAGAAAATACAGGGAATGTGTGCACAACCTTAAAAAGCACACAAAAAAATTTAACTAAATATGTTGGAAAGGTTAAAGTCACTATGTAGTGACTCCTGACTCCATGACAAGAAGCAACACAAAGAATTGGAAACATCTAACATGTGTTGATTGAAACCTGGTATAAAACAACAGACAATTAATGCAATAAATCTCTTATTGTTTGAACCAAAGGGGTGAAAACATATTAAGTGGTCACACTAAATACTACTACTTTGGTTTAAAGAAGCTGTTTTTTCTTGGAAACTTTTGTTTTTACTGCTGTTCCCATATATCCATATTAGATATTAACACAGAGTAAAAAATGCTTATGTGTGGTCATTAGAACTTTACTAAACCAGCAAACCCACTGTTGGCCTATGACCTTTTCACAGTGCTGTATGACCTGTGATGAACTGGGATAACCTCCAGCACCCCCATGACCTTTGAATCCAAAATGAATTAATATATATGTAGATATATTATAAATATAAATAAATTAGCAAACCAAAAGCTCCAATGAGACAGGTCACTGCCAGTTTCTTATAAGAAGGGGAAAATGTTGTATCCTAAAATAGAGTAGTCTAGATAGTGTCCAACTTTGCCCCTCTAAGGCATGTAGGTCAGATTTACATCCAAGATCTAAATTAGTTTCCTGTTGAGAGTAGAAAAGTCCGAGCTCATTTCAGAACTACACATAGAAGTGTTCAGAAATTACACACAAAAAGGCTTTAATAGCTTGCTGACAGTATTAGACTCAGTTCATGACCAGTTTATTCTGTAACTTTAAACAATGTTCATATAAAAATTTCAATAAATAAATCTCCTCTTTCTTATTTCGAGTTAAAAAGTCTCATAAAATGTCTACGGAACCGGAAATGTGAGCAAATTGAACAATAAAAGCGTGTATTTCTGTTAAATATTTGTGATTGGATACAAAGCCTACTTGCATCTATATTTAGTAACTTCACACGGATGTTATTTTTTCATTAATTTTGCTTTCCACCGTGATTCTTCTGTGATGCTTTTGCCGTCACACACCACAGTGGCATTAACAACCTTAATGCTTCATCATTGGCGATTGTAAACACACTGTGCTTTAATAATTGCTAATGCCGAAATCTAAACAGGATGGCAGTGAGAAGACCCTAGCAACAGGGAGAGGAAGAAGAAAGCGTGAGAGAGGGAGGGAGGGGGAAAGATGCAGAACATCAATAAATAATGGCCCCACTGAGGAGGTGGAAATATGGGCCTCGTTATCTTTGCGCCGACGCCTTCATTTGCATGTGAGAAAATGAGGCTGCTACTAACTCGCGCACACACACACACACACATACCTAAACACACACACACACACACACACACACACACACACTTGGACCCAAACAGGCTACAGTATATATCCTATTTATAGACTCAGTGTCATGCTTTCCTTTTTTCTTTTTCTTTCTTGCACATTTATACTTCCATTATTTTCCCTTTTCTCTCCTCCACTTTGAATTTGTCATCGTAACAAGTCTAGTGTGTTGTGAGACTGCCAGGCCAGGGGCATTTTGTCGGATTAAAAAATAAAATTAAGTCAAACATCTATTACTCATAAAGGGTTTGCTAAGGACACGTTCTATGATTAATGTAAGTAATGCATATTGTCACACTATAGAGTATATTTAGATTATACACATTCACCAACGTTGCCAGGTGAAGCCACAAAGTAGTCAAGGATGGGATTAAAGTGCTTTGCTCATGGGCCTCACTCATTTGCTTCTCCCTCTCTCTCTCTCTTTTTTTTTTTTTATACCATTTATAGTGTGAATTATATATGCGAGTCAGTGCTATCTAAAGCATAAGGGACAGTACATATGGGACTAAAATAACATAATAACCTTGAATTGATGCTGCGGAGTGTATGCACATCTGAAAATTGTAAAAGCAAGAACAAAAATGTCATGGATAATTGAAATGACCTTATAAATAAATAATTATTTTATTTGTTTTGTACAAGGGAAATAATGTTGTTTTTCTACAAATGTACAAATGTCAGATTTTGCATAGTTAATTAGAGATACCTGTTAATATGTTTTTAATCAAGTATAACACACTCATAAAGCCTCATTAATTTTTAAATATATGTTATCTATTAAATATACTCATTTAACATATAAATACAGATTCAAGAAGGTCTCCACTGAATGTTTCCCTTCTGTTGGATTCGTGGGCCATTTTTGCACAATTTATTCGCTGAATGCATCGCCTTGTGTCTTCGACCAAACAAGATCTAACAATGTCTGCCAACCTCAAGGCAAGCTTCTTTCAAACATGCTTCTTTCTGGGTGAAAGGGCTCTTTATAGAAGCATTTATATTTGATAAAAAATACTTTAACCTCTAAATGGTTCCAGCAGAGATTTTTTCAGTATCCATGAGTGCTTCTAATGGGTCCTTTTAGGTTGTTACTTTACTATATGAAAGAAAACAAAATGTGCATCAGATAGCATTTACACTTTGTGTCCTATAATAAATCTCCATTTCACAGACTATCTTTATTTTGTTTTCATGAAGAAAATGAACTAAATTATTGCTCTGAAGCAGTATGCCTGGCACAGTTCACTGGTTCCCATTGTTGTAACAGGAAAAGGAGTCATGAATATTATACAATTTATGACATTTGTAATAGATAGGTTAGTTAGAGTCTCTACATTTCATGGAAGTAAAAAAAACAAAACATACCACATGTTTTTGGGATTTGTTTGTACACTAAGAAAAGACATTGTTTAAGGAAGAGGACAAACTGCTGGACTGTATGACCTTGGCAAATAAAACTGTCACCTGGCACAGATTACTTGATAGTATAAAGTGGCACAATTAAACAACAACTGCAGGCTTTTCTGCTCTTGGCGCCAGCATGGATGCATGTTTTGCTGCAGCTGTCTGTGCGCATGTGTGCATGTGTGCGTGTGTGTGTGTGTGTATGTGTGCGTGTGTGTGTGTGTGTGTGAGAAATGCACATTGGCTCTGTTTCTCGTTATCTAGTCAAGTCAGCATGAATAAAAGCTGAGGGAGCACAGTGATTTAGTAATTAATATTTTACTCTGTCTGCCACTCTGCTTAGAGACTGAGAGCGAGAGGCAGAGAGAGAGACAGACAGACAGAGAGAGAGAGAGAGAGAGAGAGAGAGAGAGAGAGAGAGAGAGAGAGAGAGAGAGA
>JAPQRP010000008.1:4952393-4962427 GCA_037367295.1 Apogon hyalosoma
ACTAAAACAGACAGAAAAGAAAACATGGAATGAATAAAAGTACTGTTTTTGTCAGTACAATGCCATAGATATTGATGTAAGACCTGAAGTGATTTTAGTTATTATCAAGAAAACCATGGAAAA
Source organism: Apogon hyalosoma (assembly GCA_037367295.1). Classification (NCBI taxonomy): domain Eukaryota; kingdom Metazoa; phylum Chordata; class Actinopteri; order Kurtiformes; family Apogonidae; genus Apogon; species Apogon hyalosoma. The sequence continues at coordinate 4,952,517 of JAPQRP010000008.1, forward strand.
TGGCAGATATCAGCTCTTATATTAAGTTCTTATCAGCTATTTTTGTTGTTATTATTGTATTTGTCCAAATGTAGCTTTACTTTTACCAGCCATTAAAAGGAACAAGAAATTGAAGAAAACAAGGGCGGTCTAATAATTTTTTCCACAGCTGTAGCTGGACCCAATTAATGATGAAATCAATGAAACTTACCAAATCCTATTAAGAGTATGGCAAACAAGTCTATGAGTGAAGTGCAGATGTTTGAACTTCTTGAGAAAATTTGCTGTCCAGTTTGGTTTATACTCATGCAGTAGCAAAAAAAAAAGACTGTTTCACATCAACTGCATTGTCTCTGTTGTTTATAAAACTGCTGTTCCTCTCTTTGAATCCAACCATATTGAAACAGATAAATACCTGATTGACCTACAAGGTACAAGTCTATTTTAACAGATTTTAACATGAGTTTTAAGCCAGATGTTGTCTTTATTTGAGTAATCTTTGGTAAAATGTTATTTTTCGTTAGTAAGTTGGTGTTTTTTGGAAAATGTGACACTACTTCATGTCTTTATCTTTCCATTCTTTCTGTCTTTCCCCTCAGATGGTACTCCTCGTATCGTGTCTTCCTTCAGTGAGCGGGTGGTGAACCCGGGTGAGCCGTTTTCCCTCATGTGCGCTGCCAAAGGAGCCCCGCCCCCTTCCATCACTTGGACTTTGGACGACGAGCCCGTAGTGCGAGACTCCACCTACAAGACCAGCCAGTACACCCTGTCAGACGGCCTGACCGTGTCGCACGTCAACGTCAGCAGCCCGCTCATTCGAGATGGAGGAGTGTATCGTTGCGTCGCACGCAACTCGGCCGGTAGCGCCGAGTACCAAGCGCGCATAAACGTAAGAGGTGCCTGTCTGCTTTTCAATATAAATGCACTCTACACCTGATTCTATACAAACACACAAAGCTAGAGAGAGAGGCAAAATGTTACCATGGTACATTTCTGCAAAGCACAGATATGTATAATGTCAATGTATCAGAATCATAAATACGTTTCATAGTGACATTTCTATAGATATGTCGATGTCGATTAAGAGAGTGTTTACCTGTTCAAGGCGCTTCTCAGCAGAAACTACATGTAAAGAATTTTAATGGTTAGGTTTAGTACTTAATTAGGGATTAAAAAGGCTTTCAGTTATACTACAAGATGAACAGCATTTCCACAAAAAGTTTACTTGCTAAAACATTTTTGTAAGAAACTGACACTATTCCAGAAAAACATCAAAATCTGAATATGCAAATATTGTTATTTGCTAAACTTTATCTGCAGGGCACCAATTGATTCCTCCTTTAAAAATCTACTTTCTGTTAATTTGTGGGATGTTGTAATAGTTTTATACTAAAACGCAATTGGCACCAAAATGTTTGCAGTGTTTTTAATGTTCCTTGCAGTTTTACCCCTTAAATGCTGATTTTTGGTGAGCAACATTCTGCCACATAATGATGAATAAACCCACCTTCCTTCAGGAGATGAATGTAAGATAAAACTCTTAAGTGCAAAAGCCAAAGATTCCAGTGAGCAAACATTGAAAAATACTTGTTTTGAGATACCACAATAAAACAGAATACACAAAACGTATACAAAGACGTCATTAAAGATGTGTATGTGACTTTAGGGAAAAATTATCAGAAAAATAATTATTACATTGAGATTTTCTGTATCCATGGTTTGCAGAAATGTACATTGTGTTAACATTTTATTTTGACAGTGGGATTGGGTATAGGCCACTTTGCATATGTTTTAGAAACTGATTGTTTAGAAGTTTAAATTAGAATTACACATTTAGATAAAGACTATCTAAGTAAGCTAAAATCCACAAATATCCTCAATCAGATTTTAGTAAAGGGAGCACAACTAACCTCCCTCTCCACTTGTCAACTTGCCCCAATCACTCTATCCCTCAACCTTTATCTCCTCACCTCCTGTCTCCGTGGCTGCTCCCTGACTCTGCCATGACCTCCCTCACCTCATCTGCCCCTCTCTCCGTCCTCTGTGTCTCTCTCTGCCTCCCCCCTCCATCCCCTCCCTCTCTTCCCTGTGTCTCCAGGTCCACCCCGAATCAGACCCATGCGGGACATCACTGCAGTGGCAGGCAGGAACACCTACATCACATGCCGTGTGATTGGCTACCCATATTACTCCATCAAGTGGCTGAAGGACGGCATGCAGCTGCCTGATAATCATCGTCAAGTGGTGTTTGAGAATGGCACCCTGAGGCTGACGGACGTTCAGAAGGGCGCCGACGAGGGCACCTACTTGTGCAGCGTTCTGATCCAGCCCCAGGTGTCAATCAACCAGACTGTCCATGTCACTGTCAAAGGTGAGTGAGTGCAAAGTCCCATTCAGATGTAAAAAAGTCCAACAGGCAATGTTTACAGGTAAAATACACCAATCTCATTGATCCAAATAATAGTATTTTCTGCACAGATGGACTATAAACCCTCTTTAATAGTATTTATTAGTGTCTATTGTTACAATAGTTTTCATAAAATTGAACCATTACCATTATCTTATTATTTAAGCTGTTTATTTATCATTACATTTAGCTAACTTGTACTGTCACCTTATATTTGAAACTATTTGTTAATCCTTTTAGCATTTGTTACCTTTAGCTTTACATATGAAACACTAATTATTCTGTAAAGTGGTGGAGTTTCTATTCCTGTATTTAGCTAACTGTCTTTAAGTTTAACCATTTTTAGTACTTATGTTAGTTTTAGTTTGCTGGGTGAAAATAAATTGTACTTAAATAATTATCTCACTGCTTGCTAGCTAACCAGTTAGCTAATATTTCAGGTACGCTATGTAAAATGGATTCAACTTACAGTTGACACACAGTCAACATATTATTGTACATTTAATAAAGACCAGTGTGAAATGCATATACATTTATATGTTTTTCTTTTCAAGCCACCTTTACAACCTCCCCCCTTGCAGCTACAGAAGTAACACTAAATGACTTTGGTAATTCTGGTAATTCTTCAACAGCTTGTCAGTTCAGTAAATAACCTTGATGTGTTTATAGATTTTATGTAAAGATGTAGATGTTATGCCATTATTGGATAACTGCACACCAGTGTTCTGATTTGTCAGGTCAGCTTTACAGTAAAGCTGTATATGACAGAGGTAGATGGTGTTTTTCAGATAGATTTATGTGTGTGCCTGTGTTTTGTTTCATCTATGAGTGGGGTAATGATGGTAGCAGGGCAGCTGCAGAGGTGTTTAAGGGTGCGTGCATGTGCCTGAGTGTGAGTGTGTCTCTGATTTAATTAGATGAATAATAATGAAGCCTAGATTAAATCCCCCAGATGTCTCAGCTGTAGTACCCCCACCCCAACCTCCATTACTATGGCAACGGAATGACTTCCTCCTGCCAATTGGACTCTAACCAGAGCAGCTATTATGGGCTGCAGGAGATGGGGACTGAAGGGGGGGCAGAGAAGAGGAGCCCACTGGCCAATGACCTTCTCTTTTTCTCAGCATTGCTCGAGATGGCCACACTGCCACTCTCCGATGTCTATCGCCGCCTTTATTCCACTGACTCTCTGCTCTTCCTCTCCTTCAGTGCCGCCGCTCATCCAGCCCTTCGATATCCCCTCTACCTCTGTGGGAAAGCTCATGTACATTGCCTGTGTGGTGTCATCTGGGGACATGCCCATACGCATCACCTGGCACAAAGACAGCCAGCTCATAGTGCCAGGCTCCGCCTCTGGCGTTGCAATAGAGACCAAAGAGTTCATGAGCTCCCTGCAAATCTCCAAGGTGACACTGAAGCACAACGGGAACTATACCTGCCTCGCCAGCAATGCCGCCGCCACCGTCAGCTGGGAAAGACAGTTGATTGTTACTGGTGAGCGAATGAGAGGAGGGATAATGGCATAGTGGAGATAAATTAGGTCAGATCATATGTGACAGCTAAGTTGCAGAGGGAATTTAACATTGCACATATATTAGTGTGATACTTGGATGATGTTTGGACTTCACCTAGCACTGCCAATAAAAACTTCATCAGGTCTGTGGGTAACTTTTTCTAGTTCCATATTGTCAATACTTGAATGTGTGTCTTAAATACCTTACAACAGAACATTACACTCTCTGTCACATTAGTTCTTAGAAAGCCTTTTCTAAATAATCTACAAATTAAATGGAATTGAGCTTTTACACAGTTCCTCATTCTAAACACAGAGCTCAATAAGGTCCCAACTTAACTCATTACATTAGTTAAATGTTCAATAAAACTTATCTTTACAAAAATAAATCTCATCTTAGATTAAGAACAGTAAGAACAGTAAGAGGTGAAAAAAAAAGTTTTATTCATCATACATTCTATAATGCACAATGAAACGTAATTGTCATTTCAACGGTGATATCATATTTATTAAGCTGCTCTTCTAGGGTTTTCATTTACATTTTTTTTCACTTTTTTGTTTTTTTTAACAGTGCCACCACGTTTTGTGGTGCAGCCCAACAACCAGGATTGTATCTACGGTAAGGCAGGAGTTCTCAACTGCTCTGTGGAGGGTTATCCACCTCCAAAAGTCATGTGGAAACATGCTAAAGGTAAAATATCACAGTACCTCAACAACAGCACATGCACATGATCCCATGAGACAAAAAAAAAATAATAAACACAGTGGAATTTGCTTAATGTTTGCGTCCTGCAGGTGTAGGAAACCCTCAGCAGTACCACCCGGTCCCTCTAACTGGTCGAATCCAGATCATGTCAAATGGCTCTTTGCTAATCCGACACGTGCTTGAAGATGACCGAGGGTACTACCTCTGCCAGGCCTCCAACGGAGTAGGCTCAGACATCAGTAAAAGCATGATCCTCACTGTCAAGAGTAAGTGTCAATCATTCTGTTTTAGGCTTGAACACAGTCACGTTCTTAACTTTGTCCACATCTCCTGGATTGTACAACCTGGGGACAGAGCTAAGATTTAGCTTTTGTGGGGAATCGGCGCTTCTACTGTAAAATGCACTTTTGCCCCAGGCTAGTGCAGCTCACTGAACCTAACAAAACCTTGACTTTGGCCTGCACATCCTTATCTGGGTGTATCTTTGGTATTGATTGATGTGTTCCGGCTGTCTGACGGTTTGCTTCTGAATGTTTGGATGAGAAAAAGCCTGATGAATTAGTTATGAAAACAAAACCACAGGAACCTCTGTAATCAATAATCTATGTGTGAGTAAAAGAAGGAAGAGATGCAGCAGTAGGAAAGAAGAGGAGAAACCAGACAGGGAGGAGGTAGAGTAAGAGGGCCAGCGGGGCTTGAAGCGTGAAATGAAAATGTAGAACCAAGGGTAGAAATAGAGATGTCTATACATCTGTAATATATCCTCGGTTTCTAATATCACATCCCTGTTCCCTCGTCTCATTACTCCATATAATACTATTCGTCACACTGACATGTGCATGTGATTCTGCTCAGTTCCTGCCATGATCACCAGCCACCCCAACACCACTATGGCGAGGAAGGGCCAGACGAAGGAGCTGAACTGTACAGCACGGGGTGAGCAGCCAATCATCATCCGCTGGGAGAGAGGGGACACCGTAATCGACGCCGAGAGAAACCCTCGCTACTCTATCACCATCAACAAGAAGGGGGATGAAGTGATCTCTACCCTAAAGGTCAGATACAGAATATAACATCAAGTAGACGCAAATTCACAAATAGTCTCTTCACAATACAAATGACAGATGTCAGATGCTATAAACACAATACAAAGGACTGATGAGAAAGACACACCTGGTGACTACAGTTTTGTTAACAAAATAAGGCCATACAGTGTTTCAACTTTCATTTTACTGCAAAAAACAAACCATTACTAATAAGGCTGGTCGTCACTGTGATCATACTAATCCATTTCTTTTAAATTCCAATGCTATGAAATGATTTTATATGCTATATAATGCAGAGCAAAATCAAATCCCAAAGTGTGTTCAAATTTTGAATGCAGGAGAGTAAATAATGGTCTGAGAGGTATTTGTAAGTTTGTTGTACAAAAAGCTAAAAAGAATTTGACTTTGCTGGGTTTAAATAATGGAACAAAATGCTAGTAACTAAATGCTGAAAAATTAAAGATGTACTGTCTGTAAGTGTTTATTAAACAAGAATAAAATCATTTTCTTCTGTAGCAGCAGCATTTGACAGAATAATTTATTTGAACTTGTGCCATATTAATAAAGTGTTGCCCATCAGTACAATGAAGTCTAGCCTTAGATTTTCTCTTCCAGATAAGATTCAGGGAGACTTTTGCAGCATGTTTTAGCGGATTAGATGCATTAGATGATGGATTAGGTATCTGCTGTGTGCTTTCTGTATATTTTCTGGCAGATTATAACCTCAGTGTGTTTGTCTTTACGTTCACAGCTGAATCCTGCTGAGCGAGGAGATTCAGTTTTCTTCTCGTGTCATGCCATCAACTCCTATGGAGAAGGTCGAGGGCTCATCCAGCTCACTGTGCAAGGTATCTTTACCTCATACCGTACAACTGTCAGACACTTTCTTTAACCATGAAACACAGCAGGCATTTTCCTATATTTAATTTACTGATCATGTAGATGTTCTTAAAAGCTTAGCCTTTAAAGACCCAGAATTATTTTTGTGGCAACTTCCAAGTGATTTTTTTTTTTTTTTAAATTTTCCTCTACATTTAACCTTTCCTGAGTGGTTTTTCACCATTTATTATAATATCAGTCTCCATTTTACAATGAAAATCAGGGATATTATAATATTTAATTTACTGATCATATAGACGTTTGAAAAAGGTCAGAGTAAATTCAACGGTTATTACTAAAAAAACAAAAATAACTGAAGAAAAAGTGACTTTTTCAGTAAAGTATATTAACATTAAAAACAAAACCACTGTCATTTCTCAAACCACATAGGTTTTACTGGTGAATCAATGTTGTAGAAGATGATGGTGTTTCAACGTTCACTATGGAACCTCTGAATATCCAGGTGGATCTTATGTGATACTGAGAAACTCCATTTTATCTGAATTATTTTAATATGTTGATAGAATTAGAAGCTCAAAACTTATTCAACATTTTAAATCAGTTGATGCTTGTTGTCACAGGTGGCTGTTTAGGTCTTTTAGAGTTAGTTTACTAAATCATTAGAGTCCATAACACCAATCCCATACCTCATTTTCCCATATTCTCACTATCTATAAAGCCCTCCTCTTCATGTTCAGAATAATTCAGTAAAATAAAACTTTTTAGTTAAGCGTTACTGGTGAAGGCCTCTCACCTCCTCTCTTTCCTCTTACACAGAACCACCTGATCCTCCTGAGCTGGAGGTGAGGGAGGTGAAGGACAGGAGCATGAACCTGCGCTGGATCCAAAGGTTTGATGGCAACAGCATCATCACCAGCTACGACATCGAGTACAAGAACAAATCAGGTAAGTTTTTGGAACCTAAACTTTGCACGATATGTGTCTCAATGTCTAAAAATGTAAAAGCACTGATTATTTATTTCCCTCTTTGGCAGACTCCTGGGATCACATGTACACAACCAGGAACATCTCACCCACTAACAACCAGGCCAACATTGTAGAGCTTCACCCAGCCTGTGTTTACAGCATCCGCATGTACTCCTACAATAAGATCGGTCGGAGCCTTCCCAGCAAAGAGCTCACTATCAGCACAGAGGAAGCACGTAAGCACCTGTTTTCCCTACTAGACACAGTATTCTATGGTTTTCACATGTATCCTTCTTCTTTCGGTTTGAAATACTGTAAATACTGACATTTTGTCTGTGTCATATCAGCTCCTGATGGGCCGCCCATGGATGTAGTCCTCCAGCCAATGACATCACAGAGCATACGCGTTACATGGAGGGTAAAAATACTTCCATGAATATTTTTAAGCAACACCAAAGACTGCTGTGGAGTATAATGGTGTTAGAAATTAGATTTATTTATCATGCTCTTTCTGATTAGCTAAATAATTATTGTATGTTCCTGAGTTGCAATAAATGATGAGCAAAACCTGACACACATAATGTTATTAGTGCTCTGTTGACCGCAGACACATTATGTCTGAGATGAAACTGTGTCATCAGCTGGTAGAGCAATGTCTTCATGCACTCTGATGCACAGAAGAGTAGGAAGTCCAGATTATCCACTAAGTCATTTACAATGACAGCTCTGAGGCATTCTGACTTAATCAATAGAACTGTATATGAACATAATTAATGCGATGACAATTAAGATGGGTCTATTATAGTTATGTAACATTAAAATGTAACATAAAATCACGAAACACTTAGGCTTACAGTACATATTTTGTTGACTGTGTATTTACATTATAGCAAGTGTTTCCAACAATGTTTTAGTCAGAGAATCTTTTTTTTTCTTGTTTACCAGTTACATTGGGCCATCTGTCAATGCCAATATATATCCCCTTTACTAATGTTCATGTTTACCTGCAGCTATTAGATTAACATGAGAATGAAAATGACATGATGTGCATACAACTCCATAAACAGAATGCAAATACACAATATGTACAATACTGGAACAAATCAAACCTGCAGATTGTAGGCCTTCCCATTCCCATTGATTTTAAATATTGCCATGACTGAAAAGTTTGTGTCAGTTGCTGTCAATAATTACCACAATAAATAACAATATTTTAAATTTTTTTCTTCCTGAGTCACAGTTGAAGAAACCAGATTGTTACTTGCAGTTTAAAAATATTATGTATCGTGAGGACATGACAAGTAAGGTCCAAATCTAGAGGAAGAATATTCAAAACACAAGGGTTAAAAAAACAAAACAAAATAAAACTCTAAATTAAGTAAAAACAAACTTAGAAGCAGTATAAATGAAATTAACTTCATGACAAAATAAAATGCTGTTACATTTATCATACTAATTTGTCATTTTCATTTTGTTGCTCACACCTGTCAGCAATGAAACACCTGAATTTAATAAATTTGTTCACACTGTAGATTTTCATCAGTGTTGATACTGCACCACTTGACAACATAATCAGACTATTTCTTTTAATATTTTTATATAGACACTCCTAGCAGCCGAAATCACATCCTGTTTATTTAAACAACTGGAAAATATTCTATAAATAATCAAACAGATTTATTTGTCATGTTAGTGTACTCGAATTGTTTATCATTTTATATTTTCCAACATTCACTTGCAATGTGGCACAGTGATGTAGTGAAGCTAAATTGTGTTTTTACTTTGATATATACTGTTATATTAACTCTTAACTTCAATTGTTTCAGGCCCCTAAGAAGGAGCTGCAGAATGGCGTGATACGAGGCTACCAAATTGGTTACAGGGAAAACGGTCCAGGCAGCAATGGCCAGTACAGCATAGTGGAGATGAAAGCTACGGGGGACAGTGAAGTGTACACTCTGGACAACCTTAAGAAATTCGCCCAGTACGGGGTTGTGGTTCAGGCTTTCAACAGAGCCGGGACAGGCCCATCCAGTACTGAGATCAACGCTACCACTCTGGAAGATGGTAGGAGGCAAAAACAAACACCGATAATGAAAAGGACACAAGGCAGATTCTAATATTCATGCAGCCCATCTTTTTGATTTGTCAAAGAATAGAGACTAGAGGATGGCAGACAAATAAATTAAAGCATATACATATAGACACATGCACTCATTCACACTCAAACAAAATGGTAGAAATGAATTTGCAGCACATCCCCCATTTTTCTTTCTACTTTAATTAGCACCCTCATTAGGCTGGTAGAGAGCGAGAGAGGAACAAGGAACCCCATTACTCTCTAAATGTCTGCCCACTCTGCCTCCTGTTTCTCGTCTCTTTCCTGCTTTTCTTTCTCTTTCTCTTCCTGCCATCGATTCCCATCTAATCCTTTATCCATCTATTTTATGACCT
>JAPQRP010000008.1:4966480-4979210 GCA_037367295.1 Apogon hyalosoma
GTGACCCATTATTAGTGCTGTACTGTCTGCAGGACGTATTGTTCATTCTAGTTTTTATTCAGTTTTAGGTTTGTTTTTTTTTTTTTTTTAAAAAGTGAGATTTTTATTTTTATTTTATTTTGCATTTTTCAGGTTTAGTCTTTGTTCTTGTAAAATTTTATAACTCTGCACAGAATCCGTTTACCTGCGTATTTTGTTTTTTAAAAAAAGTACATCATCCAATTAACCCCGTGTTGTAGCTTTAGCTTGATTCTGTCTAATCAGAGCATTAAGTGGTGTCCAGTGTCAGGCTGAAGAGGCAAGCAGCGGATCAGACACTAGTGTCTAATCTGTTTGTGGGTTTGAGAGTTAAGAGAATACTGGGTGTCACGAAGTCAGAACTGCTGACCAGAGTCTGAATGAACATATGTCACCACCGTCCACCAAAAGGGAGTTCCTCCAAGTCCTCCCAGAGCGGCTTAGAGCAGGATAAGACTGGCAATCTGCAAACAAGTCTGCTCACTTTAATAGGCATCCAACACCCAGCATGCACATACACACATAAAAACACATGTGCATATACTAATGTCTGCCTTGCTGATGTGTTTTTTCTCTAGTCCCTGGTCCACCAGCTGGCATCAAGGCAGTTCCTTCCTCTCCTAATAGTGTGGTCGTTTCCTGGTTACCTCCTCATAAACCAAATGGTGTTATCCGCAAATACACCATCTACTGCTCCAGTCCAGGTTCTGGACAGCCGGTAAGTCCTTCTTCCTCTGTGGGCGTGCCTTCCAAGGAGTTTGTACAAAATGAGGAGTGGAAAGGAGTTCTTAAACCTCACAAAATGCAGCAATTGAAATAATGAATTTGTAACCAGTATTATTCATTAAACCTGTTATGTGTGTGTGTGTGTGTGTGTGTGTGTGCGTGCGCGCGCGTCTCTCTTTCACTGTGTTTGCACCACCACTTTATTTCCTGCCCTCCCAGATGAACAGATGAGGTTGTCTTGGCAACGTGATGAGACGTAGATATGCAAATGAAGCAGAGAACAAGCTCACACATGCACACTGCCGCATCAGAAGCTCACACACACACACACACACACACACACACACACACACACACAGAGGCATCACATTTCAACGCTTTCTATTTATACATGTATGTGCAGTTTTATTTCAGTGGAGGTTAGAACATGTGCGCACAAACAGTAATGCACAGTGAAATCTGATATCAAGCTAGATCTCACTTTCTTATTTTTCACAAATACTCCTCCCTCTCTGTGCATGAGTGCCATGTAAATGAGCACGGGCATGGAGGAGAGAGGGAGGGAGGGGAAAAGGAGGTTGAGAGAGAGAAAGAGACACACCATTAGAGGTAGGAAGGGAAAGACCGAGGGGAAATGAGAGAGAAAGAAAGAGAGGGGGAGAGGAAAAGAGGGAGAGAGTGAGAGACAGGCAGGGAAGAAGGGAGGAGCAGAGGAGGGTATCAGTCACATCGAGATGAGAGTGCTTTTGTTCGTCTTTTCATTATCTCCCTGTATCACTCCCTGGATCACCACAACACCGCCGCTACGCTGGAGGAATGTTCGAACGCACCCCCTCCACACACACATCCACCCTCCTCCTTCCCTCTGTCCCTCCATCCGCTCCTCTTCACTGAGCTAGACGGAGAGGGAAAGAGGGAAAGCAAATGGTGAACGAACTGAAGATGAACACTGAGAGATGATCAGATTAGAGCAATAGAAACAGGGACTGACTTGAGAGGAATCTGTGTTTTTGTATATGTTTGTGCCCGCAGGTGCAGGAAATGTCGACATATCATTTGTTCCAGCACTGCAGCTTCAAATTGTATTTTATTGAGTAATCTGGCAAATAAATCACCCTGTGAATGCTGGAATAATTTAATATATTTTGCGGATTTATGTTTTTTTATTTAACTATTGAGTAGGAGAAGTGGAAAGGTTTTATTCTATTTATTCTTTTTGGTAAGATTAAAACCCAGCAGTCACTCATGCTGTTTTAACTTTCACATCCATAGATCAATATTAATTAACATTTTAGGGTCAAATAAGAAAGAAGAAATTCCTTTTCACGTTTTCTGTAACTCAGTGTTTAAAATTATATTATTATTACATTATTATGAGAGATGGATATTATTATTTTTTTCTGAAGCAGTGTATGACTTTCATCACAATTTTTTTTTCAGATTTGGAAAACGTGAGTGATAACCTAATTATCACTAATTCATTAGTGTTTCCATGCTTACACACCTGAATCACTTCCCTCATGATGAACAACTTTGAAGATGACTCCATCATAAACACAGTCCTCTTGTTTATGTAACAAACTGAAACGTCACTCAGGCATTTTGGGAAATTTTGTCGCGAAGTGTATTGTGGGAATGGGAATTCCACGCTGTCTCTTTGAGTGCTGAACCCAAATGTCACTTTTCCCTCCATCCATCAACTATACTCATTTTTTAAAGCAACACTGGTGGACTGTATAATTTTACGTTGTAGTGATCAGGCTTGTTTTCTTGCCGAATCAGTGAGAAACCCACAATTTACTTTGTGACAAATTTTCTGAAAAGGCCTGAGTGACAATTCAGTTTATGTAAACAGCTGTATTTATGATGGAGTCAACTTGATTCAAATGCGGAAGCACTGAAAGACTAATGGATTAGTGATAATTAGGCTATCACTTGGGTTTACAAATTTGTGATGAAAGTCATATGCTGCTTTAAAGTATTCACATAGCCAGTTGAAGTCAGTTAATCTTGACATAGTCATTACCATGTGCCCTCTACCTGGACCAAAACAGTGATGGAAAAAAACAAAGGTTTGGGTGAACCACATGTATATCACTTCAATTTTTTAAAGACATTTTAAATACTTCTGCAGTTTTATTTATCATATGCAGAAACAGTTCCATAAATATTTGTTCCATGTCTCTATCGCTTAGAAATGAAACATACGTACACCTTCTCCCACCAACACTCCCTGAAAAAAAGTGGGCAACTCTGATTAAAAAAGAAGTTAACTATGCTTCCCATTTCACTAATTGACGAACTGATGATTTGTGCACATCCCTAGTTATTAAAAACCCTAAAAAGATTTGGAATATATGCAGAGTATGAAGTGAAAAAGTAACATGCAAAAAATAAAACCTGTCTGTACTCCCTCCATTTACTTTATTTCTATTTTAATTTTGTCCAACCTGTTCCACACTTTTTCACTGAAGCCTTGTTTAAAAACACATTTAACTCCATTACACTGATGCATTTCCTTAATTTATTACAGTTTCTAAAAGAGGACTTGACCCTAAGCCTGTGGAGTCGCTGTGGGATTGTGGTTTGCTAACATGATATTTCGTGTCCTCTGTCATAGGCACCCAGTGAGTACGAGGCCAATCCAGAGATGCTCTTCTACCGTATCACGCACCTTACCCGTGGTAAACAATACCACATCTGGGCTGCAGCCGTGACAACTGCCGGCCGCGGCAACATCAGCTCAAAGGTCACAGTGGAACCTGCTGGGAAAGGTGGGTCCTCCAGGCGAGCTTGTAGTAGAGGAGAAGGGTAAAGGGATTTCTATAAAGGTTATGAGTGGGAGCGCTCCACAGATGACTATAAAACGGTGACATGATCTCCTGTACAGTCATCACTTTCATCACTCACGCTCCTCTTTCTGCCGGCTCTCTCTCCTATTGATTGACAGCCGTGGTATTGATTGAGTGCCGGCTATGTTGCAAGAAACGCTGTTGTTAATTATGTGGTGATGAACAGGGCCTATCCAGTAAACTGATCCTTGGGGAGAAGAATAGCAGTCAAGAATCAATAGAGGGAGGCTCTATGGGGTAAAGATAGACTGAAACTAGGAGGTCAGAGGAGGGGCTATGCTAAAACACTCTTCAATAGCTTTTTATTCCCATAGCAGCACATAAAGGCCTCCTCAATCTGGGTCGGTCAACAGCAAACATCCACAACAGGAAGTCAGACATTAAGCTGTTTTTATTTTGCCCTGGTGTAATTCATTTTCAAGAGGAGTATGAAAATATTACTACACTTAAAGTATTGCTGTATTATGTTTGCAATATTGTATAATTATTTTTGTACTGATTTAGGTAATTATGTTTTCTTTGGCTCTGGTTACACGGTTGTGTGGTGATCTTGTTTGTCACAACAGATCCCACTATTTTGATGGTATAAGAAGTAAACTGCTACTAAATGTATTGCATAACATTACATAAAAGAAACCATATTATGTCTTGCTTAAAGTGTGACATGTCCAACATGAGGTCTACTATGATGATCTGTGTGTCAGAGTATGTTTTAGAGATTAAATTGGATTATTTTTCTTGTTTGTGTGCAGTCCCAGCCAAGATCCTATCCTTCGGGGGCACAGTGACCACACCTTGGATGAAGGAGGTGCGTCTGCCCTGCAGCTCAGTGGGAGAACCGGCACCCACAATAAAATGGACCAAAGACAGGTCAGCGCTCATCATATACTACTTTTGTGCCAGAATCAGTGTTTCCTCAGACAGTACTTGTGTTTATGATTTGTAGACAACAAAATATGCCTCAGGTGTCTCTATGAGACTGTTAACCTCTGTAACCTGTATGTACTTTGTCAGTGATAATTCCGCCATCCCAGTGACAGCTGATAGTCAGAGACAGATCTTATCCAATGGCACACTGGTGCTGCGTTCAGTCAAAGCGGAGGATTCTGGGTATTACACCTGCACAGCAACGAACACATTGGGCTTCGACACCATCATAGTCAATCTTGTGGTACAAGGTGAGGATGAAATAGAAGCTGTATTTGATAAAGTCGAACATAAAGCACAAGTATGCTTTGCTGAAGTGCTAAATGTCTTTATTTGTGTGTCTCTGAATGTCCAGTTCCTCCTGATCAGCCTCGTTTGACTGTATCCACCACCTCCACTTCCTCCATCACCCTGGCCTGGATCCCTGGAGACAATGGAGGAAGTTCTATCAGAGGTGTGCAGCAGTCTTCATCAACTCTGTGAACAGAAAACAACCTCATAAAAACAAATTGTCAGCTCTTTGCTTGGTATTGTAACAGGCTTTCTTCTTCCTCATGCTTTCAGTTGCATTAATTGTGCACATAACAGTGTAAACCATGAGCTTTTCTGGATTTAAAAAAAAAAAAAAAAGTGGGCAAAATTAATGTAATTGTAGCTAAATGTTGCCCCCTGGTGTTCAGTAGATGTAGTAGCATTCAACAAGGATCTGTGTGCAGTTGATATTTAAAGTTCTGCTGTTTGACAGTAAGCTTTGATTCTCTAGGATTTGTGCTCCAGTATTCAGTGGACAACACTGAGGAGTGGAGGGATGTGTTCATCAGCTCCAGTGAGCGTTCATTCAGGTTAGACAACCTGCGCTGTGGAACCTGGTACAAGGTCAAGCTGGCTGCCAAGAACAGCGTGGGCTCAGGGCGCATCAGCGAGATCATTGAGGCTAAAACCCATGGAAGAGGTAAGAGGTAAAAGAATGGTAGTAGGAGAGTTTTAGACATAAACAGAGCAGAAAACAAACAAGAACGATTATTTTAGATTTAATTGGAATCTAAAATGCATTTAGTTGAGTTTTATTTTCTGAGTTTGACTCATCTAAAGTATCTAATTTTAGCAAATGCGTCATAGATCCTTTCAATGACCACTTAATGTTATATACAGGATAACAGCGAAAATCCTAAGTGATTTAGGTCTTGCATTCATGTATCCTTACAATAATGTTGAAAATATGATGCCTACTTTTTCTATTTTAAGTTACAGACACAAAAATTAGCAAAATGAAAAGCATATGTCTTATTCGCATTAAAAAGCCCTCATTAACCTCCTATTTACTTTCCCTTTTCTCTACAGAGCCGGTGTTTAACAAGGACCAGCCTCTACTCACCCACATCAACTCCACTCATGCAGGCCTCAATCTACAGGGCTGGACCAGTGGTGGCTGCCCCATCACTGACCTGATGTTGGATTTTAGGCCCAAAGGTACCTGGGCCTGGCAAAGCCTGAAAGCCAATTCAACCACACAGCTTTTCCTCAGTGAACTACGTGAAGCCACCTGGTACGAGCTTAAAATGAAGGCCTGCAACAGCGCCGGGTGTGGCAACCAGAGCTCCCAGTTTGCCACCACTGACTATGATGGCAGTAAGTTCATACATGGTGTCACCTGTGGGTTCTGTTGTAGTTTTTTTTTCAGTTTGGTTTGTGTTTTTATTTGTTCTGTAACTCATCTATATTCAAACTGATTGTTTTTCTTTTGCTCCTTCTATCAGGTACAATCCCTCCTATTAAATCAGCTCGTGGAGAAGGGGATGATGTGAAAAAACTCTTCTCCATCGGCTCTCCTGTCATCCTAGTTACACTTGGTGTTGCGTTGCTTTTCATTATCCGGAAAAAACGCAAAGAGAAAAGACTCAAACGACTTAGAGGTGAGACAGTGGGAAAGATCAGAGACACCGGTGTTATTGTGTCTAATGGATTAACATAAACAGTTGACAAGTTGAAATGATTATCTTCACAGTCAGCTATAATCTAATTAAGATACTTTGTTCTTATAGATGCTAAGAGCCTCGCTGAGATGCTTATCAGGTAAGATCCAGCCTTTAGTTTTTATGTCTCCTGTGTAGAAGAAGTAAAAAGGATGAGCATATTAAAATAGTTATAGCACAAGTATTTGCTAGAGGTCATCGTAAATTACTGGACATCCTCATAAGATAACCTATTCTGACTGAAGTATATCTGTGGTATTTGTTTGTGTAGTAAGAACAATCGGAGCATAGACACTCCTGTCAAGGGCCCTCCTCAAGGGCCGAGGCTCCACATCGACATCCCCCGCGTTCAGCTGCTCATTGAAGACAAAGAGGGCATCAAACAGATCGGTATGTTCCAGAATATCAGTGGACTTATTTCAGTTATTAGAAACATTATGTGCAGCTCTTTTATGTGTTTCTTTCTGCTTGTAACAGGAGAAGACAAGGCAGCTGTGCCGGTGACAGACACAGAGTTCAGCCAGTCAGTAAATCCACAGAACTTCTGCACAGGCGTTTCTCTGCACCACCAAGCCCTCATCCAGAACTCAGGGCCATTGATTGACATGTCAGATATCCGCCCAGGAACAAGTGAGTTTGGTTGTAAATGTAACAGTGACAGTAACATGCTATGATGTGAACAGGGACATCAAGTTAAAAGCTTTTATCCCACTGATTTGAGCTGTAATCACATCAGACACTCACCACATTTGACACTTAACACAGTTTTTTTTTATCAAGGTTGTATTTTCATTTAGACTTGGTGTTGTTTTTTTTAGATTATATTGTAAAAAGTCAGACAGTACAGATGAGATTAGGATTAAAGTTAGTTTAGTTTTATAGGTCTCTGTGTCTAATTTTTTAGGAAATGACAAGCTTTTGTTTGGCTTTTATTTCATTTTAGTATTTCAGATTTCAGTGCTTTGTCTGGTACCACTTAAATACCACAAACAACAAACCTTTAAAAGCAAACATTGTGCTTAAAGGGAGCAGCATGTCAAATCTAATGAAGCATCTGACAGGATACACTCGTTAGCAGAGACTTTAAGGCCTTATTTGTATTTTTCTGTATTTATGTAAAAGTATTCTTTAAACTGTGAAAAGCTTATATCTTATTTAAACTGGCACCTGTACCATTTTTTAACACATTGTTTTTGGAAATAAATGGAAAAAACTCAGACAATCTTCAGCCTTCATCATAAGGAAGGCACTGATTTAGTTACAGTATTGATTTATCGAAGCTGGTAAAGGTTTCATGAAAGCAAGCATTAGAATGATTTACAAAATCATTGCTTATTAAATCTGCAAAATCACTTTACTCTTGTTCACCATAAACCAACCTGGTATAACAGCAGAAAACAAACCCAATTTTAGCTAGAATTCTGTTTGTGTCTGTAGCTTTTATAAATCTGAATATTTTCTTTTATATTCATGTTTTGTAAACTTATTTTTCCTTATTTCAGTAAACAAAAGAGATTTTTCACTGCTAGTTTGGGTTATAGTCTTAGTTTTTGTTAAATACTATAAACCTGATCACTACATAACCATGGGGGTAAATGAATATTAAGGAATTCCTAGTTTTTCTGATCATTGTGATCTCTCTCAGATCCAGTGTCCAGGAAAAGCATAAAATCAGCTCACAGCTCCAGGAACAGATATTCCAGCCAGTGGACCCTGAGTCGACCGAGTCAGAGCCAGTCGACTGCCTCTGCTCGGACCCTGACCTCAGACTGGCGGACGATGGGCTCTCATGGCATCACGGCCACGGAGAGCGACAGCTACAGCGCCAGCCTGTCTCAAGACACAGGTGACGACATCCCTACCACAACCACAAACACGATGACTCTTTCATTTTTCACCTCTGCATTTATTCACCATGAATTTGAAGCAAAATGGTAAATCATATATTTATTTGTTTTTTCAGATAAGGGTCGCAACAGCATGGTTTCAACAGAGAGTGCGTCGTCCACCTATGAGGAGCTGGCGAGAGCTTATGAGCACGCCAAGCTGGAGGAGCACCTGCAACACGCCAAGTTTACCATTACAGAGTGCTTCATCTCAGATAGCTCTTCTGATCAAATGACCACCGGTACCAATGATCCAGCAGACAGCATGACTTCCCTCAGTACGCCGTCTGAACCGGGCATCTGCCGCTTCACTGCCTCCCCACCCAAACCGCAGGACTACGACCGCGGGAAAAATGTGGCTGTGCCCATTCCCCACCGCGCTAACAAAAGTAAGTTTGTTTCATGTTTGCATTTAGTGTCCTGTACATCAATATCTAATTCAAACAGTGATTGATTATGATCATATTCACATTTTAAGGTTGCATTTATTTTAATTATATTCAATGCTTCATATTTATATTGAATCTTTAGTCCGATTTGAATCATCTATACCTATAGATTTTGGTCATTCTGCTGTTGAAATGACACTAAATGACACTGAATTGTTTTCCTATACAGTCATATAACTTGCTCCCTGTTTTTCACAGGTGAATTCTGCAACCTACCCCTCTACATGAAGACAGATCCATTCTTCCGCAAACAAGGGGAGTTGCATGACCCGTGTCCTGCTGTGCCACCGCGGGAAGCCTCAATCCGCAGCCTGACACAACGGGCGTATCACACCCAGGGACGCCACAAGACTCTAGACCCTGCCAAGCAGCAGGCCCTGACGCTGGGCCACTCTGGACTGGGCAGCTTGGGTGCGAGTTCAGGCACTGCCACCTTGCCCCAAAGGACTCTCACCATGCCTAGCTCCAACACTGCAGCGACAGCTTCCACTTCCAGCACGAGCAGCAACCCCACCAACAGTAACAAAGTGGGGGGCTCCAGAGACTCGCTGCTAGAGAGCAGCTCCTCTGCTCTGGGGAGACTGCAGAAACAAAGTGTGGGGGCCTACTCGAAGTCATACACACTAGTGTAGTCCGGTCTTTTGCACAGACTTGCACTGCTGTCCCAGTCCTTTGCTCGCCCAAATCTGGTACTCTTCAGTCTGGGCCAGAAAGGGCATGCAACCATTTCTCTTTAAACCCAACTAATGGTGAACTGCCCAGCGTCCTGTCTAACTGTCTAATTTTCCTTGGGAAAGGTGTTCTCCCAGACAGAGACCCAGCTAACCTTACTTTTTCATGTTCACCTGGGACTCTATAAAAGAACTACTAACTCCAACTAACAGATCCAGCAGGCTGGTGCTCAGCTCCGCTTAGTTCCTGTAGGAGCTGCACAGCAAAAAAACAGGAAGCAATTCTGTGGTCATTTTGAAACATTGACTATGATTGAGGAGCTGAGAGCTCTGTTATTCTGATGATGAAGACTACGATAGCCAGTATGAAGCTGTGTGGCCATCCTGTCTCATACACGCACTGTCCTCCATATTTTGAGTATTATTGTCAATTTGCAGGACTTACAGTTAAGTTCCCTATTCTTACTGTATCTCTTCCCCTCCTTGTGTCTCTTAAAGTCCCAAATAGATATTGGCAGATTTTCTCTTAATGGCGATTCCAAAAGAAAGATTCAGGTTAACTTTCAGGAAGGATAAAATCTCTATCTCATTAATACTTTCCACACATCTCTCTCCAGCTGAACAGTGTGTAATAAATCATGACAACCCAAATAAACTAGCTTTGAGTTCTCACATTACAAATAGAGAATATTTGGTATTATAAAGAATTTACATATATATTTCTATGTAGGTATATTATTGACATTTAAGTGAAATTATGACAAAGTATAAATTGTATGTTCTACAATACTGTTGTAGCGCGTACAGCAATTTAATGTTAAGGTCAAAATTTAAGAACAAGACAATCGCTCAATCATGTTAAGAGAAATTTTAAAAAGGTTGGACAAAGAAAGAAAAAGTTAATATATATATACGGGATGCTCTGTATGTTACTGTATGCCAACTGACTAACAAGAGGGTGTGCACCTGTGTGAACACTAAGCAGCCCTCTCTAAGCTCCATCTTTAATATAAACTGCTCACAGTAGTTTTCAGAGGATGCAGACTGGCTGGTTGAACAGATTTTAATCTTATTAGCTATAATAAGCAGAGGTTTTTCTGTCTTAAAACCACAAATGTGCAGCATCCACTGTGCTGCGTATGTTTTGGTGGAAATAGTAAGGACACAAAATCCTCAAGGCTTTTTATAATATGATTTATGAGAATACAAACTGTTTAACTTGAGATAGTTTGCAGGAGCCTGAGTGGTTGGTAGATGCAATAACATTCAGAAATCAAATCAGTGTCACAGAGCATCCCCAAATAAGTGTTTATATTGGGAGGAGGGTTGGACAATGGCTGCTGCAGAACGGTTACAGACTTTAGTTATGTCACGGTTATAAAGCCTCTGTCTGGATGACAGAGACTGACCCATGCACACAAACACAGACACACAGCAGACAACAACTTCTCAATCAGCCTTTGTGTCACTCAGCCAACCCCCTGCTCATCAAAGAAATGGACAGTAGAAGGAATCCCAGTCATGATGTGAATGAAGTTAAATAATATACTTAATTTAAGAAATGTTATATGTCAGGGAGTTCAGTTTTAAATTATATAATGTTCATTCAATTGATAATATCTTTGTTGTTTCCCTGTCTGAAGTACTGTATATGCCCCACTTTCTTTCTCCTTCCATTTTGCGCTGATGTACATTAACACAAGAACTTATTGGAATGTCTTTTTTGAAGCATCTCCACGATAGTGTTTTATGGTTAACATTTATTTATCCATTTGCCTGTTTCTTTGTTTTGTTTTGTTTTTTTTGCTTTTGTTTGGGTTAGGGGGATTGATATTTGTTTGTTGACTTTGATTTTTAATATTAATTTGTTTGGGATTTTGTCAGATTTGTTTTCCAGAGGCCAAACAGTACTGAGGTCTGTGGCCTGTGGCTAAAACCAAGTTCAGCCAAGTGAAATCAGGGACTCGTAGCTCTTTTGGTCACACACTATTGTATATAAACTGGACTGGAGCCGGTCTGTTAACCTGAAGCATTCAGGCTCGCTTCCTTTTTCCCCTTGTTCAGATAAATTAAATTAAAATTTCACTACCCTAAACATGCTAGCTCCATGATCTCTACCTTTGTCAGTGTTGTTTATAGATTAAGTCTTGTACATAAAACACAGTTTTGTATGAAGAGCTATTTTCGTCAGAACAAATCAGGGGACACATCAGGGTTGAATGCCCCAATTTCAAAATTGAAATAAAAATCAAAAATAAAATATTTTACTTCTGAAATGGGCAAAACATTTTTCTTTCCCTTTATGTTTTTGATACTAATTTGTTGACTTTTTATTCTTTTTTTAAAGGTCTTTTGATGTTGTCATTTGTCCTATTTACTTTTTTATTATTTTTATTTTGTATTTTGTTCATCCTCAAAAAAGTCATTGCATGCTTGCTTAAAGGGAAAAATCGAAGGAAAAAATGTATGAAAATGTAAAACAAAAATCTAAAAAAAAAAAAAAAAAAAAAAAAAATGTTGAGGGTATCCCAAACATTTGTTTGAGTTGCTTGTTATAGCAATTGCTTGTGTTCAAAGGTACATTTTCTATGAAAAGAAAGCAAAAACTAAAAAGATCATTCTAACACCTTGTGCAATAAAGCTATCTTTCATATGTCATGGCTTCTGTCATTCTCAAAAGGCTTGTTTGTGCAGTTCCTGCAGTTTTTAAACTAATATTTATATTGCAGAGGAAACACATAAAAATGCTGACTGGGGCATGAGATGCACAACATAAGACAGAACAACCTTAAAAACCTCAGAAAAGTCTTTATAACAAGTATGGTTCAAACACAATACATGTATTACTGGGCCAAACACTGACCTTTATCCTTTACATTTTACAGAATGTGAAAATACCGACTACAATGGAATAAAAAGTGTAATATATACTTAATATAATAAATACATAAAGATTATTTGGAGTAACATTCTCAGCAATATATGAATATGCACTGTTTCCCATAAAGTTGGAATAAAATATCTGTACCTCTTCCCATGAAATGATTGAATCCTGGCATCGTTCAGTCTTTATGCTCTAACAAAATCCTGTTTAATCCATAATGACCTAGAGCTATTTTTCTGGCAACTTCCAATTGAATTTTCCTCTACATTTAACCTTTCTTAATCACCATTTGTTATAATATCAACGTGTACATTTTGTATTTTTCTGTGAAAGTCAGGTGTTTT
>JAPQRP010000008.1:4979743-5004431 GCA_037367295.1 Apogon hyalosoma
AAAATAAAAATTGTTTGAAAACTTTTGCAGATTTCTCCAAAATAAAAAACAAAAATATAACATGTAAATAGATATTCACAGCATTTGCCATGACACTTAAACTTGAGCTCAGGTGCATCCTGTTTCCACTCATCATGCTTCCCATGTTTCCACAGTTTGACTGCATTTGACTTGTGGTAAAATTCAGTTGATTGGACATGATGGACAAACACACACCAGTCTATATGAAGTCCAATAGTTGACTGTGCATGTCAGAGCACAAACCAAATCATCAAGTCCAAGGAATTGTCCATAGACCTTTGAGGCACCTTGAGAAAAGAAATGTCAATGTCTTTGAGTGGCCCAGCCAGAGCCCAGACCGGAACCCAACACTCCCCATCCAACCTGATGGAGCTGGAGAGGTTCTGCAAAGAAGAATGGGAGAAAAATGCCCAAAAATAGGTGTACCAAGCTTGTAGCATCATACTCAAACAGACTTGAGGCTATGATTGTTGCCAAAGGTGCATCAACAAAGTATAGAGCACACTCTGTGAATACTTATGTACATGTTAATCTTTTTTTTTTAATTATTTGTCAAAATTTCAAACAAACTTTTTTCACTAGTTATTATGAGGCATTGTGTGCCTAATTTTGATTTAAAAATGAATTCAAACTATTTTGGAATATGGCTGTAACACAAAATGCAAAAAAAAAAAAAACCCCAATAACTTTCCACGTGGCCTGTATGTTCAGTTCCTACTTTTTGATGAAAATGTCACATTTTCTTCAGTTTTTTTTTACTGTTCTGATATAATAACCTTTGAATTTACTCTGAGCTTTTATGAACATCTACATGAGCAGTGAATTGAATACAGGAAAATACTGATTTTCACTGAAAATATAAAATGCATAGGATTATATTAGAATAGATGTCGATAAATAACTTCGGACAGGTTAAATGTAGGGAACTTCATATAGACGACACCACAAAAATAGTCGTAAGGGTTAAACCTGTTCTTCTTACAAAGAGTGTAGTGAGCTCTCATGTCAGAAGTCTGTGATTTGCAAATGATAACACTAAATAGTGGTTTTCCCTCTAAACTCACATTTTGAGTAAATAAAAAAACCCCAAAACATTAAATTAAACTAGTGCTGATATTTGTGTACTTTTACAGTAGAGGAATTTTCATGCATGACTCGTAATTGTACTGGAGTATTCTTACACTGCTTTATGTTACTTAATTAACCTATAAAGACCTAATGTTACTTTTCCAGCAGTTCCCAAATGAAATTTTCTCTCTATGTAACCTTTCTTAAGTAATTTATCACCATTTATTATAATATTATCCTCTGTCTTTTGTGTTTCATCAATAAAAATCAGGTATTTTCCCATATTTAATTCATTGATCATGTAGGTGTTCATAAAAGCTCAGATTAAAGTTAATCCTCACATCAGAAACAGAGAAAAATGAAGAAAAAGTTAATTTTCCAACAAAATTTTTCATTAACTGAACATATACCAAACGTCTCAATCAATCTCATTAATCCAACTCCATGGGTTTTACTGGTGAATCAATGTTATAGAAGATGATGGTGTTTCCACGTTCACTACGGAGCCTCTGAACGTCCAAATGGGTCATATCTGATGACCATGAAAAGATGACAAATCACATTTTACACCAATTATTTACATGTATTGATTGGTTTAATGGATCAGAAGTTATTAAACATTTTATATTGGTAGATGACAAGAAGAAAACTCCAAGGCACTCTCTTTAAGCATTAAAATGCCTTTATTCTCATGGCATGGTCGTATGTATACCTGTGTTTTGTTTGACTTCCTGATGAAGGCTGGAAGCTGAAACACATTGAAGTGTTTTGTAGATCTATATATGACCATGCCATGAGAATAAAGGCATTTTAATGCTTAAAGAGAGTGCCTTGGAGTTTTTTGTTTTCTTATTTGTCATCTACTTTATGAATCCCTTTTTCCAAAGAGCAAGCTCTTTTTTGGTCCTAGAAGCATTCCTTCCCATGATTTTTTAAAATTTTATATTGATAGATGATTGTGGTTGCCAGTGGTTGTTTTGGTCTCTATGGGTTAAATAATTAGCTTCTGCTTGTACCACTGGTGGGATTCATTGTGTTTCAGTCTTGACTCTGATTCCTACTTAGCTTTGCATTAAAGCAGCCACAAGATGGCATTATAACACTACAGTCCCCTACAGAGATTAACAGATAGAGACAAAAGTCTGCTACCAAGAGGGAGCAGTCATTCATGACGGATATGCGGTGAATAATTGATATATTTCAGAGTCACCTGCACTGGTCCCCAATTGGTTACTACAGCTTCTTGTTGCAACAGCAGAATTCTTTTCAGTGTGTAAATTGAACTATACAGCTTCTTTATGCAAAGGATGTGAGGGCATTCACCAGAGAAATGAGTTGGTCCATCATCACCATTAGGTACAGATGTGATGAAAGGTATATTACTATTAAAATACCTACGGCTGATAGGAGACGCAATACAAAAGAGCAGCTCCATATTCAAGCCTTTGTTTGTTTACTAACCCGTCAATCACCAAAATAGTTCAAACCACCCTCCATTAATCCACACTTGAAAAGCATGGATAATAACATAATAATTAGACGGGTCTTGCATTGTCAAATGGCAGCAGGGTGTGATAGGCCTTTTCAGAAGCTGTCACAGGGCCTTCTGCTCTATTCTAACACAACACTGACGTTTTAACCAATGCCATGATACTCTCCATTCAACAGGCCCCACTACTGTGTCACTACACCACACAGCTTTTGGTTGGCTTTAGACTCCAGGTTCATAAATTGTAATATTTCTGTGAATGCATATTGTTAACAGACACATGACAAACAGAAGCAGGTATCACAAGAGATCTGAGGACAATTTTACAAGATTTAATTTATTAACTATTATACAGTTCACATAAGGCCTTCATCTTCAAACACTATTCTCAGTCAGACAAATTCCATGGTTTGCTCTGGGTGCACAGTACATAAACTTTCACGTTTCAGCTATTTCACTTTAGTATTTGTTTTGTTCTTGTACTAATTTCATGTTTTAAAACAGGAAGAGGCTTTCATCCGTCTCCCTTGGTGTGTTTTTAAATCATGCACTAAACTTAAGTGGCCTTGAACCATTCACAAAAATTGTAAAAATGGACTTTCAATCATTGAAATACACACTAGAAATGTTTTCTACCATTGACTAAAGGGTGGTGTTCCCCAACATACAAATAAACAACCATTATAGAGTAGTATGCACTCACTTTTTGCTCACTGAAAGGCAGATTTGCCAATGGTGTGTCAGAAGTCAAATAATTCAGCAAGACTTTATACTCCCATGAATTTTAGTGGTAGTCGGTTTGTCAGTCTTAATGTTGCAGCCTACAGCTCAGAGCAGTTTGAGAAAAGACCTCAGATTTGGCTGATGACTGACTTCTAACAGCATTGTGATTCCAAAAAGTACCAGTAAGTGATGATCCCAAATACTTGTACAACCAGTGCTCTAACTAATCTGATCAGAGTTGCAACCAAGAACCATAACAGAGCAACAATCATCCAGGACTTGCAAGTCTGGTGGTCCATTTTTCCTTGTCTTCATCAAAAAAGACAGTGCTTCACTTGAGTTAAATGGTTAAAATGATCAGGTCTTCATCAACAGTGCTACCACTGAAAATGTGCTGCTCATTTTCCATGAAAGTGAGGACAATAAGCCAGCACGAAACTAATTCACTAGAGCAGGTAAACGGCTGACGGTGCTTCCTGAATGAGTCCCATCCACAAATATTTAAATTCTACTGGTCATTGTATTGTATAGCAGGACTAGCAGTAACAGTGCGCTGAGAGTACTAAACCTTCTGAGTTAAAGGTCCTTAATATTAGATGAATACAAAGAGCTTGGTTTGATAGACAGCCACAGCAACACATCCAGCAGCAACCTATCATGTTTCAAGCTTGTGGTTTCCATAGACACCAGATGGCAACATAGAGTCATGTTATGGTATGACTAGGTTACACGGTTAAAACTCACCCTTTTTCACTAAATGTGAATGAGGTGAAAACTTGTCCTTCACTTGACTGATAGCAGGCAAAGTCTCTTTTCTGATATCAACAGCCTAATTAAACCAAACTTCCCTAAACATCCACTCTGATCAACCAACAGCTAGAAAGTGGACAAACGCTAAAAGAAAACTATTTTTCACATGGCTGGATGAATGAGGAATATAAGCAGATTCAGAATTCCCATTGACATAAAATGGGACGCCTGGATCATGTAAAGAACATAAGTTTTTACAAAAGGATCTTGTTTTACAAGCCTGCACTAATGCCACACTCAACCACTAAACAAACATTATGGACAATTAGTCAATGTGGCATTTCTTCAAATTTAACACTACACTATCAAAAAAGTGCTTCAGATAAGTTAGTGGATACAAAAACAAGTTTGATGTAAACAAAGTTTGATCCGCCAAAGCTCTGTAGAGGCAATGGGTATGGCTGTTTGAGCTGTGAAAAAAAAAAAAAAAAAAACACTTCAGAAAAAAAACCCTTTTGAGGGAAAATAACAGTGATCAGTAAAGTGCATCCCTGGATGTGTCCCCCCCTCCCATCCCTTTCCCTTCCCATGCTGACCCCTAAAGCAGCCAATGAGAGAAACACCAAAGGCAGACACAGGGGAACCTCTGCTATATGGAGCAAAATGCTGCTCAAAGGACCTACAGAGGAACAGTCTATAAATCCAGTGGCAGTACTTTCATGAGAAAAAAAAAAGATAAAAGATTTACACAGATAAAAACATGGTGGCCACAAATCATGTGTTCCAGCTTGGCATGGAGGAATCTTTTCTTGGTAGTGTAGGATAAGTGGTATCTGTTGACATAAGGAAGGCTTGTTGTGACATCGCCCTTTGTCCTCCACTTCTGCCCCAATGTTGAATTCCAGATGATCATGGGCTCAGAGGGCAGAAGAAGAATCACTAAAAATGGCAGCCTGCCCTGACACACACAAGTATGGATACAAATGGCAGGTTTGGGGAAGTTTTCAGACACTTCCTAACACCTCTTTTCATTAACTAGTTTGTCCAGGATCAAAAATGTAGTGTGCACATGCACGCTTTTTTTTTTTTTTTTTTTTTTATGTGTGTGAGATAAGGTCCAGCATCATCATGGGCACACGTGGTTTCATTGTCTCTCACAGTGTCTCCTGTTCGGCAGGGGAATGGTGGGAGTGGGGGTGCTGGTGGAGGGGAGGGAGCAGGGACTGCAAGGGGGACTGGGGAGTGGTGGGTGGGGACTGCTGCAGGGGGCTGAAGTGGGTGGTGGTGTGAGGAGGAGAGGAGCGGTAACAGGTGTAGGCAGAGCTGCCGCTTAGGGTGGTGGTGGGTGAGGCAGGCAGACCTGCGAGGCCGGTGGGGGAATCGATGAGGGGCTGGTTGTAAAAGAAGAATGCACACTGGTGGATGAAGGTCTCGATGATTGTCTGGTAGGTGCGTGTGGCAGTCAGAGCATCCATTGTGGTGAAATCTGGCCTCATGAGGGTGGGCCAGAAACAGATGGACAAGTTTTCACTGGTCATCAGGTTCACCCTGCTCAGCTGGCTCACCCTTATAAACACACAGATAGAAAATTAATCATCACATAAACAGATGGGTTTCCACCTCAAAACATCAACAAAGCCATGTGGGCAACAGTAGACACAAGTCAAACTCACTTGTGTAAGTGGCTCACTACATATTTGAAGACATCATAATTCTCTCTGGAGAACTTCCTCAGGACATCCTTCATGGTGTACAGCCTCTGTTCTCTGTCATTAATTTCTGTTTACAAAGAGGGAAATATGGGCTTGTATATAAATACATTATTTTCAGTATAAAGCTTATATGCACAATACAAGAGTCATTTGGTAGCTTTGCATCTTTTCTGAACTGGAATACTTTTTTAGGCAGATTTCTAGACACCATCACAATCAATCTCCCGAATGAGTCTCCATGTCTAGACAAAATCCATTCATGTGGCAGCTCAAACTTGGAGCATTGTTTTTCATCAGCTCTTGTTAGAATTTGCACCACCTTTCATGTCCAATTCAGATCAACTGTGCAATTTAAAAAAATGTGTTAAACATATGACAAATGTCATATATTGGAGTGAAAATACATTACTTAATATAGTTCTAAAAGGGTGATTAGTAATCTATAACCTATTACATTTGCAATGCAACATTCACACTGCAAAGCACGTCTACCAAAACCTTCCCTTCCCTCTTCGCCCCTAAAGAAATAATCTTTTTATGTTCTAGTAAGACCCTCCCAGCTCAGCAGTGTTTGCTTACTGAAAGCATCCAGTAGGTCCACCTGCAGAGCACAAGGCACCAGGGGCTCAGGCAGCTCAGAGAAGAAGCTTTTTAGGGCTCCAGCCACAGTGTTTATAGAGAAGTCTTTCTCCACTAGGTCTAATCCATGGTCTACAGAAGGAAAATGAGAGAGTTAAGGGGGATCAGAAAATCAAACCAGCAGAATCAGTAGCTGTCATCAGGACTGAATAATCGACTGAACAATCAGCTGTATGTCACTTTCCTTTAGTAACACTCTGTTTATGTTTTGATTAGGCAGCCACATAATTACATGTCAAACAGCTGGTTCAAACAAAGTCTGATGTACTCACCCTGTTCAAACTGCCTCTGCATGCTTTCCATCTCTGACTTGTTCCCACTGACGCGGTACAAACCCTCTGTATTCAGGCCTGAGGAAAAAGAACACAGCAGAGAAAAGGGACGGTGTAGGGAGAGCACAGTGGGAAACAAGCAAAGCACAAACACTTCATTAGTCCTACTGCAAACAGACAAGGCAATACAGATGCTGGAAGTTTCTGGAGTGTTTAAGTGATAAACTGATTTTATTACTCTCACATCACATTGTGATCATGAACAGGTGCACAAATATAAAATGTCCTCATAGTAACCATGTTTATACAATTAATATGGCAACAAATGTGTAAAAGACAGCTGCACATACACATACATTTCAAATAAATTTCTATTTAAATGGTAAATGACATTGGAGCAAAATATATGTTTTTTAAAAACTAACCTGTTGTCTCAATGAAGCGAACACACTTCTCAATGAATAGTGGGATAGGTCTGTCTGGCGATACCACATTCACAAGGGGGACCCCAAAGTAATTGCTCTCCATGGGTTTGGGAATAGCTGGACGTGGCTTTGGTCTTGTTTTCTGACCATCAAAAAGACACAAACCAATGACAGAAATATGATTAGTTGCATGTTTTGCGTTCATTTTATCCAACAGAGACACCAGGAAATCCCAAATATAGTTTCTCACAATAAACCACAAGCTAACAGCTAGATCTTTACCTTAATGTTGCCACATCCTTCCAATACTGTGCTTAGAGAAACATTCTCTCTTGTACTAAACATTTAAATATCTTATGACCTTAATTCACACATTTGTACATATTTACAAATCCAATCATATTGTGGTTTTAACATTAGAATCTGAAGATGGCATAATACGCACCTTGGCAGTTCGTCGCAAACTCTTCAGAATGTTCCTCTTTTTTGGGTCCTCACTCTCTTCATTAACAAGACTGTCACTTTTCAGGGTCCCAAAGTCATCTTCTTTGGATTTCGGAAGAGCTCCCATCTCATCATCACTCCCGATGAAGCTTGTGCGGAAGCTGCTGAACTTGCCGAGCCTTTTGGAGCGGTCACGGTACAGGCGAGGCTTAACACCCACGGCTGAGAACTTCCTCCTTCGCTCCAGAGAGCTGCTGTCTGCTTCACTGTCAGAGCCATTTCCATTAGAGTGCATCCTGTTAGAGTTGCGGATGGTAATAATTTTGCCTTGTGTGCTGTCATGTGGCACTGAGTAGATGATCTCTTCATTGCTAGGGCGAGGTTTTGAAACAGCATCAATAGGCTCAGCGTAGTCAGAAGGATCATAGCCAACATCCCCACCTGGAACCCAGGTAACAGCTGAGGGCAGGGAGCGACGATGACCTAGTGTATCAATGTATGGGTTGCGGCTCACCTTCCGAAAGTCAAAGGTGACACCTGGTTTAACTCTCACTTGGTGTGGCACTTTGTTGTTTTGTTTGTTCTCAAAGTCTCTAATATCAGAGATGACAGATATGTCACTTGAGTCCAAGTCTGGCAGGTTGAAGCCCCCACCATGAGAGGTGAGTGTGCCATCATAGTATGGTGGGGACGGTTCCACATCATCCTCTGAATCCAAGAACATGGTGACAGGACTGGGAGAGCTGCAGCGAGGTGAGTACACATTCTCACTGGTGCAGGCTTCAGCAACATTATCATACATGTGTGTTGCCTCTACAATGTTGCGTTTCTCTACCACCTCCATCAAAAAAGAGTGGAACATTTCTATTCTATGGAGGCCTCCCACCACACCCCCAGACCCACAAACGACAGTATTGAAACGGCCTTCAATCTCATGGGCAAGTTCTTCCCCTTGGATCATTTGCTCACTAGCATAGTCACTGTCAGTGAGCTCTGCCTGGCTATCACCCACTGCCAACAACTGGACTGGGATGATGTCCTGAACTTCACATAGGAATGCACACAGGGTCTCCAGGGAGGCTTTTCGGGAGACTGAATACACTGCAATGTAGCCATGAACTAACCTGCTCTTCCGCAAGGTGAAGGAGGCATGGTATGAGAGCACGGAGAGCTCTATAGCCAGCTTATGTCCACTAACTGTCTGCTCCAGCAGCACAGAGGTGCCACTATTGGACATGGGCCTGCAGTGCTGAGGCATTAGGAAGGGGGACAGGAGCTGCTCTATGTCATACGAGTCTCCACACATTAAGCACATAACAATGCGCAGATCTGCCTCTGGGACTGGCTGATGAGGAGAGTCTCTGAGGCCTGGAGGCTCAGGGAGGAGAGGTGGGGAGCTGCTACTAAAGGATGTGCTCCTTCTAATATCCAGAAGGCCCCTTAGCACCTGGTTTATCTGAGTCTCACTGACATTATGGCCATAGCCAACACCAGGGGATGCAGGATCTAAAAAGCTACACTGCAGTCTCCTTGCAACTTGCTGTCCCTGTGTTATTAGGCTTAAGGCAGTTTCTCCACCAATATCAGAATATGATCCTACACCTCTTTTAGTGACTAAAAGCAGTGATGTTGGCAGCTGTGCTAGCTGGCTATCCCTTCGACCTAGCGTTGACTCCCTAAGTCTCTCAAGGCTTTCAACCACATAAGAGAGGGAATCTTTTGAATTATACAGACATAGACATCCATGCGGAGTGAAAGTGGGCGTATGGAAAGAATTTACTGGAAGACGTACATTTCCTTCAATAGGCCGCAGTGTCAATTCATACATCTTCCCATCTAACACATACCAGTCATCATTTGTGCAGAGAGCCCTAATCTCATTGGCAAATTCTCTGGCCAGTCCATCCTTTCCTAGAATGACAAGGTTAATTCTATCAGCCTTGGTGTCACCAAAATGAGCCTTCACATCAAAAAATGGGTAACATGTTGGGAAACGTGATGCTAAGAGTTGTTCAATCTTAGAATCTCCACAGTGTGGACTGCTAGGGCAGGTCTCCTTTGTAGGATGATAGACAAAGTGAATATGCTTCAGTACTAGAGCATCTCTTTCAGCTGGAAGCTTTTGTAGTGCCTTGAACCGCTGTTCCTCTCCCAAAACCTCCTGAATTGCTCCCATTTTCTCTTTGCTTGGCTTAGCATCCACCTCAAGCTCATAAAAAAGCTCAGAGTACTCCAGTAAAAGCTCCTGGAAGTCTTCTTTAGCACGGTCAATGATCTCTTTCTGATGGCGGTTATACAGATCCAAGTACTCAGGCTCCTCAAGCCACTGATAGAACTCTTCATTCATGATGAAGCTGCGGGCCTCCTCCCATGGTTTACCAGGTGTGACAAAGGGAGAGCAGGCTAGCTTTTGTTTGAACTCCAGCCTCATCTCTGCTCGCCTGCACTCATTCCGCAGATGTTCCAAGTGAGAATTAAATATTTCCTCTGCTTCAGCAGTTTCCAGCAGGTCTGAAGGGATCCGCTCATCCTCCATGTTGTCAATGTGAGATGTATCCTCCCATGGTGAGTCTTCCAGAACAACAAACCAGTGAGCAAAGTGCTGCTTGGACTCAAGAACCTTCTGTACCCCAGACCAGCTCAACTGATCTATCTCATCCAGATCTGGCACCAAAGAACTAAGTGCTAAAGGAAGAGTGCTTAAGTATATTTTCCGACGCCTCTCAATATGTTCTTGCTTCAGTCGGTAGACATGCTGTTGAAAAAGCTTTTTGCATTTTGCTGTTCCCTCCAAAAAGACATATTCTTTGTACTCTGGGGAGGTGTTCATGCGCCGACTGGTGTTTAACCAGGTTTCATTATGATTCTTTACTATACGGTTGATTAGCCATTCATAGCGGTCCTTGGCTGAAGCTATCTGTTGACTCTGGAGCTTTAGGGCCTCAAAATAAGGAATAATCTTGGGCTTGCCCCTGCTTTTATCAATTAGCTGAGCTAGAGTGAGGAAGGCAAGGTCCACATTTATATTTGAGCGAGCAGATGTCTCAACTACTGGTAGACTCTTTTTAGTAATAGCAAAGGTATGTGCATCTTTGATATAACGTTCAACTCCTTCATCACATTTGGTGAGGACCAACACAACTGGTTTCTTTGTCTTGCTAAGCTGACCATATAGGTTTGTTACAAATTTCAGTTGGTCATCAAAGTTGCGATTCATGCCACGGCTGACATCAACACATAGGAGGAAGCCATCAACCTGGAGCTTTCCTTCAGGCATTTGTTTCTGCTCGAAGTCTTGCTCTAAGCCAAGCTGGTCTGTACAGAAGTACATGAGCTTCTCTGCCGAAGCCAGCTTAGTTGCTGCTGCCCTTTTGATATAGGGCTGCATAGCAGTGCTACGGTGTGGCTGAAATGTCTGGTCATCAATGAATTCAGTCTGTTCCACAACATGCATTCTACATTCAGGCCCCTCCTCCAGAACCCGTGACACCTCCCCCCAAAACAGAAAGTGATCATTATTTACCACTCGACCCCCAAAGTCACTGGTGCTCAAAACTGATGTGTGATCCAGGTAGAAGTCATCAGCACTAGGTCGCACAAACCTATTACATAAGCAGGACTTTCCAACTCCACATTGCCCCTTCTCTTTCTCTGTTCCTGACAAACCCACCACAATAAGGTTGTAGATGGGTGATCGGGCATCTTGCTTTTTTGCCATCATAGTCTACTGAGGCTCATCCTGCCAAAAACAGGCACTGTATAAAGGAGTTCACTTGAATGTTTGTCCATAAAGTTGCTGACCCACAGAGGAGATCAGATTTCAGATTCTTCTGCTGGGCTTCAGTTTGAATAAATAGCAGTGCGGTGATATGAGAAGAGGGATCTTTCATTCATTCCTTATGAGTCAGATCCTGTGAAAAAACATAAAATCAAAAAAAAAAAAAAATCAGGCACCAAAACTGAACAACCAACAAAAATATACTCTGAATAAGAACAGAAACTGAAACACAAAATAACAGAAGTTAAAAATAACCAAAGGGCAAATGTAATCCTATCACTTTCACTTAAGGTGACTGTGACCCAAGAAAAATAAACCAATGTTAAAACAACCATTTTGTGTTGGCAAAGATAATATTATTGACAGCAAAAACTTTTAAATATTAGTAGTTTTATCTTCAACTTAAGATGTTTCTAATAATATAATCACATAATGACTAGAAAATAACAACACACTAAAACTGTTTAATTTACTTAAATCATTCACTTTCTATCACAAATCACAACATGTGAATGCACCATTAGTAGAAAATGCAAATGTATATTGTTTAAGAAACATCAAAAATAAAAATGGCACATCTTCGTAATGTTAAATTTAATTTAAATGTCTTTGTAGTGTACAGGTAGTAAATTGTCCTCTCAGTGCTCCAAATAGAAATTTCATTATTAATAATATGATGATTGCCAGTAGATTAATATCTTGACCAACAAATGTCTTAAAACAGAAAAACATATTGAAATGCTTTTGGTGCTTGTTCTACAGTCAAAAACCTAAAAGGTGTCTAATCTTTAAAACTACCAAATAACTGCATCTTAGTGGCTGTCAGTTCATAGAATTTTTGTAAAACCATTTGACTGCTTGAGTATACATATTTTCTCTCAAATAATTGTCTATCAATTACTTGAGCACTTTATTGTGGAGGTTATTGCTATGTTGTACTAATCTTAACATACTAATAATAATACTACTACAAATTTTTTCTACACACAAACCAAGGAGTAGTGTTCTTTAAATGAGACAATCATGAAAGTTATGGGCACTGTAGCTTCCATAAATTAACACATTTTTAAGCAGGCTAGTACAGCTAAAAGCCTCATCCCTAAGACAAAACAGGGACTGAATAAAGAACTAGTCAGACATGTATAAATCTATGCCAGAGGGCACTAAAGTTGATCACTCTAAAACATTTAATGTTAGTAAGTCTACTATTACTGCAGTGGCTTGACTTATAATGGTGAGCCTGTGATAAAACAAAGCAAATAACCAACTGGAAATTCTCAAATGTGTAATATGGTTCTTTTGAAAGAACCATCATGACTCAGGAATGCATTATTTGGCTTGTAATGAAATATCTAACATATTATATGAAGTGACCACACACTTGCAAAAAGAACCAGCTCTGACAGGGTCAAACGCAACCATGGGCAGTCCACACCGCTCAGCTGAGCTAGGCCTGATACCACAGAACACACAAGTTCTTTGAAATAAACACAACCCAACTGTCCTATCTACCAATCATCTAGGCAAATATTGTTTACTACAGCCCGTCGTCAAGCAATTCTACCAACATAGCCTAGTTATTTCGATAAGATTTTGTAAGGTTACATATTGTGCACAGGATTAACAGTTACCATGGGCTTTAGGGTGCACACACAGGGGCTGACCACGCCAGGCCTGCTGTCTACATAATGAAATTGCAGAGCCTAAATCTGGGATAGGCTACCTTCTCCACGCCGACAACGATTAAAGGGAATTCATTCGGCCAGCTGTGCAGGGTGTAGCACACATCGCTTCAGTAGGAAATAGCCAATAAAGAAGAGAGAGCGTGTAGGGTACATACCATCGCATTTCTCCCTTTCTCCTCTCGCATCTGTCAGGCCAGCTCTTGCCGCAGCCCTCGCCGCCTGATGTGCATAAGCATAAAGCCGCAGAATCCACTATGGGGTCGTCTCTATTCACAGACAATACTGGTATTACTTTAACTTGTGCGGCTGGATAACTTGATTTAAATATCCGCTGCCCATCCCCGTATTCTCTTGTTTAGCATCACTGTTTTCTTTGCAATTAAAGAAGCGAAAGCAAGCATAAATATACAAGAAATAAGACAATCCGATGTTGCTTTGCCAAGGCTCTTTCCACTTGAGAAATTCAGGCGTACAGAAATCTACTTAGCCGTCTTCTCCTCGGTTCACCACGTTGCTTTTTCAATAATTATTCTGTCCATTGTTGTGGCCACATAACGCAGGGCCGGCCGCGCACACGAAACAACGTTGAGTTTGTTGCAATCGCGGTAGTGTTTCGTCTGAAATATGCTACTACTGCAACAGAAACGGTTCATGTCCTGGTGAATTTATCAGCAGATTGCGTGTGTGAAAGTGGTATTTCAGCCAGCTTTCCGATAATGGCGGCGGCCCTCCTCCCCGGACCTAGTTCTCCTCTTCTTTTCTTTAGGAAAAGGGAGCTGTGGAGACAGAAGCAGCGGAGAGAGGGACTCACCCAGCGGCGCCCTCACACAACTGCAGCAGGTCGTTTTCACTGCTGCTAGCTCACCAGTATACTAACTACCTTTGCGGGGCTCGTTACCCCCAAAGTAATCGATTTCTCACGTAGTTCCTGTATTTCCAACAGTTTTTTCAGTGTAACGTCGTTCCAAAAGTAGCGGCACTGCTGAAAACGCCACTCAAGCTAACTATCCACAGCTACACAACATAAAGTACTTCAATCTAATATCGTTAGCAGTGGTTTTTTTTTTTTTTTTTTTTTTAGCAAGCTAAGTAATTACGTTACCATTTTTGTCTAGTAATATATCTTGTAAAGTGAGAAACTAAACAGTTTGCTGAATATACGAATGTAAGACAAATATTAAAAGATTAAAACGTAAGTTAAACGACAAAAACTTAAGTGAAACTGGTTATTTAAATGTTAGCTGAGTTAGCATAATTACTGCTAACTACAGATGTTAACATCATGCTAACACGATCACTGTAACCATGGTTATTGTATCCATGGTTACTATAATTTAATGGTTAATTCGTGGGCAGGTGATAGAACCAAACTGAGTATCATGTTAAGTAAACAATTAGGTGTTGTTATCTACTCCCTCTAACCCCAGTCTTGGTTGCAATATCATGTTTTATTAATAACTAACATATATTATTACTGATTAGTCAAGTATTACAACAACAACAACACAATGCATGATGAGATACTCAAGTCATACATTACTGTCTACTCACTTGAACGACTTTCATAGAATTTAATATACTGTATGCATACAATTAATACTTACAGAAATATATTAGCTTTACCAATGTAAAATATGTCTTATAAATAATCATAGATTGGCCCAGTACACTCCAGGAAGAAACCATCAGCTTACTCAGACTGGTTATCAGCCATCAGCATCCTATCTGATTACTTTTGGCAGGATATTAACTTGAGCGTTGCTGCCGCCTAGTGGATTTACCGACTATAAACTACAAAAAAATGTATAGGTGTTCAGTATTGCAATGTACGCTTAGCGATAATAGTGTTTGCTTTATGTAAATGCAGTGAAGCCTTTTCTGCACACCAGTTATAGGACGTTTACTTTCATGGCTTAGGAGTGGAAGTATTTGCTCAGACTTGAGGAAGAAAACATTGCGATCTTCAAATACAGTCAGGGGAATTGTATGCACCGTCAGACTCCTGCTGCTGCTGGAGGAGGATATGATATGATATGATGTGGAAGAAAGTGGTCACTGCTTAACTCAGGTGAAGTTGACCATGCACTCTGATTAAGTGAAACCAGGTATGCATGCTTATCTTATCTGCATGTATAGTATGTGTTTTAAGGTCATGTATGCATACATGTTACAGTTGAGCACATAGTGTGTAGTTACACAAGTCAGGCCTGTGCTTTTGGTTGTTTTATTTTCTGTTTGTTCGAGTCATGCTTATTATATTGTTGCCATTAATTATGCCTTAATTGTAGGTCTCATTTCAATCTTACAGCTGGTGTGGGTGGATCTTATTTTACATGCTACTGGTTAGTTTATCCTGTAATTATACACCATATTTTAAGCTGATATGTTTTGTGTGAAACTTACCAGTTGCAATTCAAGCAATCAGATAAATGTGGTGGAGAAAACATTTAGGTTTGAAATGTATTGCAATAAAAGAAGTGTAGAATCCAAGCATCGCCCAAAGACAGAACTGGTGCTTTCAAACGTAACTAACATATCTAAATACTATTTAACCTTTACATTAAATGTTTTAGCTTTTGAATGAAGCTGCTATGAATTAAGAGTTTTGGATCATGAAATTTGATCTGTTTTAACAGTGCCCGAGAAGTTTAAAAATAATCTGTTTATTTACTTTATAGTTAAATAAGACCAAATATCAGTATTTGTCTCATGTAAATTACATGCAGTGACATTCCATACTATCATTTTCACAGAAGTACAAACGTAGCCAGTTCAGTGTAATTGATATCGCTACCACTAGGCAGAGCCCTAAGTCCTACTGAGAACATCAGGAGGTGTTGATCTAGATTATAGTGTTTTATCGTCTCAGTGATCTTGTATAGGAAGTTACACTACTGTCCTGCCCCCCCCACCACCACCACCACCACCCCACACACACACACACACACACACACACACATACACACACACACACACACAGAGTCATGTTCACTGTACGTATTAGACTGTTACCAAAAGAGAAAAAGACTTGAACTCATTACAGTTTTATTTTTGTCTATTTGCCATTGTTTGACTTTCCTCTAACATATTAATGTGTCTCCACAGCCTGTTGATTTGTAAAGGTTTGTTTTGGTTTTTTTTAACACCTTGATGAATTTATAGACAAGGCTTTGTGGTGTAATGAGGATCTGGGAGATGAGAGGCAGTAGAGGTCAGAGTGGGGTGACAGGACAGCAGATGGGTGCTGAGGGAGTTTGGTGCAGTCGGATGCTAAGTTGAAAATGGTGTCTCTACCAAGGATATAATAGACAGGGAGGGAGGCCAGGTTAGGTGACATAAGCAACTTCCAAATATAGCTTATTTTCTAAGTTAACTCAATACTGCTTCAACAATGAAACATAAGGAGCATTAAAATAGGGCAGGAAAAGAAAAATAGAGAGAAAAACATACTATTAAACCACATAAAGCTATTATGGTGAGAGCAGGATGTCTGTGAGAGTGAGGGAGCAGCAGAGTGGGAAAAGTGAAACAGAAAAAGGAAACAACCTCTTTTCCACTCTGCCCAGAAAAAGACATTGCTCCTCCATGATTCATTGTTATTTTGAATCGGAAAATCTTAATACATCCGATAGAAGATGGTGAAATGCTGTATCTCAAACAGCTGTTGTACAGAGGAGGGCAGTTTATGGCGAAGGTATACCAGGGTATCTGAATATTTTCCATAATGTGTCAGATGTTCTGCATTTGTTTTTGAGTTTTTAATGTAATTATCTGAAATTGAAGTCAGGCAGATGTTTGGACCATTTTTTGCAGCACTTTGGTTTGAGTTTGTCAAAAGAGTCCAGCATATTTGAAGTGTACCTATCCCACATATCATATTGGTTTCCCAGCATTTTCATTTATTGACTTTGGAATCTATTTAAATGAAAAAAAGTGCAGATACAAGAGACAGAGCCAGATTTCAGACTGGAGCTGCTTTGAGTTGAGCTCAAAGTAAATGGTCCTGAAGGAAACAGCAAGGAAGGAAACTCCACTTACAGGAACTGCAAAACAAAGATAGGAACACCGATTGAAAAAAGGAGGTGGAAAAAGGATGGCACAACCATAGGCGATGAAGATGCACTGTCTAACTTATTTGCATTTACTTTTCACTTACATTTTTTTGCACGAGGCAGTAAGAGTTATGCCCGATGCCGTGTATGGGTAATGTGTACGGTGTATAAAGAAAGCAGATGTGTTAGGAGAGTACCCTCATGTTTTCCACATGCATGCGGTTATGCTGTGACTTGGAAACCCTCCAAGTCTTAAAAGTAAGTCAATAAATGATGCCAGCAATATATCTGTTATATTGAAGTGCCTCCACATGATTCACTTTGACTGTTTTTTATGAACTCTGATAGACTACATCGACTGTAGGTCCAGGTCCAAGTCTAGTAACACCTACACTCTGGGCCTATGGATACATGGTACTCCAGTGTCCATGGACTCTAATGATCTCACATTCAGTTACTTGGCACATTCATGTAACAACTCATTGAGCACAATTGTTCTACATGTATTCATACACTTGTTGCAGACGCATTTGAAAATGCATTGCATCCTGGTGTACAATGTGGACCACAAAACCTCTTCAGCATAAATATTTCCTTTCTGCATTGTTTGGGTTTGATATAGAAAGACAACAATGCAATACCATTTGGCTTTGATCAATTTTTTCAATGGTAATTTAATTCTAAAGTGTGGTTTCATTGTATGAAAAGGAACTGCAGAATAGTGACTAAACCTTTGATGTGAATAGACCACAGTTTGAACAAAAGTGATGCTGAAATATTCAGAAAAAAGTGAGAAAACATTTGACCAAAAAAGATCAGGAGAAGGAACGTAGGCCTTGGGGCTGAAACGAGTGCTTTCCATATTTAGTAAAAGGGGCAGAGGACCATAAGTTAGTTTTAAATTGCGGTATATCCTTTAATGAATATGACAGATTAGTTTTGCACTTGACATACTGTAGACTGTGGACATGGTTGGTAGGAAGCACAGATACCTTTATTTATTCTTTCACAAACTATTGAGACAGTAGGAGATCAAGAAAAAGAGCTAGAGACTTTCTCCATCTGGGTAACATTATTCAGATTCTTTAGTGTTGGATAGTTGATGATGCTGGCAAGGGAAAGCGAGTGAGGCGTGGAGACAGACTGAGGCAAAATGGAGTGAGAGGAAAGATGAGGAGAGAGAAACCAGAGGAGGGCACTGTTCTCTCACAGAGGCAACACTGCCTTGACAGCACTCACCAGAAAACCCCGAATGGGAGGAAACTTTAGAAGACAGTGCAGTGTCTGATGGTCCATGCTGACACCACATTATGTTGACACAGGTGAAAAAGTTGCAAAAATATAAACTTTGTTGCATTTTTGTTGTCCCTGGGGATAGAACCTATAAACTCAATTTAGCAAATGGGAAGCAGGCTGTGAAATAGTCATGCACTGATTTTTTTGACGATGGTGTAAGTTACTTCATCAACAGTGAAAGGCAGCCACAAGGAGACGAGCAATCTCACTGGTAAAACACTTCCATAACTCTCATCCCATGTGAATCTGTCTCAGCTTGTGGGAGAAAAGGGAGGGAGCAACCTAAAAAGGGAGGGAAGGAAAGAAAGAATGTGCAACGATCTCATCATGTGATTTCTGTTTTTTTCTTTTTTATATAGCTGCACACTGATTACATGTTTGTAGTTTGGGTCTCTTAGCAAATTTTTCCAAGCGCTTGTAGCTCTCTGTCTTTCTGTTTCTTTTTTCGTACACTCCAACAGCATACTTTCCCTTGACTTTTTTTTTTCAGTGTATGACGTGTGAGTGGAGTTCCTGCCCTTATTTCATGCTGTATAGTTTAAAGGAAGGAGAGGGGCTTGTGGAGAGGCGGACATTTGCTTGACCTGTCAAAGGGAAGATGAATTGAAGGTATAAACAAGAGGAGCTGTTGGTGTTTTGGCCTGACTGAGTGTGTTTTGTCCTCACAGGGACACCAGGCAAACGGGAGGAGAGGCGTGGAGAAAGTGACTAAAGATTTGAGAAAGTGTAACGGTGACTGACGGGGAGATTCAATAAATGAAAACATTCCGTCGCTGATGGGAAAAGGTGGATGAAAAGTTCAAGAGTGTGACTGACACAGGAGGAGGAGCACCACCCCAAAGGGAACCACCAGCTCAGCCTTCTTCCAGCAACAATAGGACAGGATGAGGTACCAAGGCAGGGTAAGCCTGACTGCTGTGATGCTCTCTGCTGTGTTTTCATGTCCACAGCTGCACAGTGAATGCATTTTGTATATTTTTTGAGTGTGCATACATTTATAGACTCAAACAGTAAAGCGCTTAGACTTGGAGAGAAAAAAGTTAAACAGAACAATGAGTCACTGGTGGTTTTTTTCTTGCATGTTTATGACTCAGTGTCCATTTTGGGTTTTGTTTAAGGATAACAGCCTTAAACTCTAACAGTCCAAAGCATATACACATGGTGTTTTTCCATTATATCCATTACTGGCACATCAGAGGTGTAGAAGCAGCTGTGGTACTGGAGGAGCTCACCCTGGGACAGAGTGGTGGGGCATGCCTTATAAGGAAGACAATCCAAATGTATTTGGCCTAGTGGAGCTTAGTCATGGGGCCAAGAGCCAAGTCTTACTTTTAGGATAGCCTTCTTCACTGGCTGTCATTGTAGCTGAACCAACAAACCTAAAGATTTCACCTCAAGTCTCTGTCAGTCACAGTTAAATTCCACATAAAGCACTCAGGCACTGCTGGGAGCAGCAGCAATAGCGCAAGGATTACATTTTATCCAGGTTAAATCTCTATCCCCGACATGCAGCCTTTAAGGTATTTCAGTAGCAGAAAAAAAAAAAATTTTTTTACACATTGCCTCTTATATTTTGTAACTTTAAAGGTAGCAACATTTCTCTAGTATTGTTATGGATCAGGATTTGTACCATTAAATGACTGTTTGTGGGGGTGTGTTTCCTGGGATAAAACCTTCAAAACAATGTTTGCTCTGTTTTGAAGTGAGCAAGAAAACAATGTTTCGTTGCTTGGAAGCTCTGATACTGTATCTTTCAATGCCTCCCTGTCTCACTTAAGGGGAAAAAACAAACTGGGCATTTAAGGACACTGGAAAGGTGAACATTGCACACACTGAAAGCACACCAGCTACTGAACTTATCACATAACATCACATGTCAACTTTTCTTGAAGTTTAAACCAGGCTCTAATGCGAGCTGGCTATGCTGTATGAGCTGATACATGCTGAATGTATGAAAGTGTGTTCTGTGGTTTCATATGAAGATATTCTTTAACAGTTTAAGATTATATGCAATAAGTGTAATGCCTACACAGTGATTAAAGTTAAACAGATGTTGGTGAAAATATTGTTGTTTAATTTATGTTACTTAATTGGGTCAAATTCTTTGTGGCACACCACAAGATGTGTGATATTATGCAGCCGTATATGCACTCCCTTTCCACAGTCAAATCATTCAAACTGTAGTTGTTTGCCAGTTGCATGCACCTCAAGCAGAATGGACTTTTTTGTTTGTTTGCTTCTATTTTTGTTTGCCTGTTTGGCACTGCAAACTCTTTTGAATTTGTCTTTTGTTTGCTATAAATTGAGGTACAAAAAAGGATTTCCAGTGTGGAATAAAGTGCATTTAAAAATATTCATAGGTGGTGACCCACAGCAAAGAAACTTTTAGTATCCACTGAACAGTTGCCCGAAACCTGACCCTAACATTCTTTAGCTGTATCCTTTGGAAAATCTGACTGATCTGTAAGTACTATCTGTAGCGAGCCCACCTGCAATAGTGGGAGAACAATACTTGTAGGTGAAGGAGAGAGGAGTGGCTGCTGTGGAAGTGTCCGGTGACCTTCCTTTGGTCTCATTTCTTGGCTATCTTCCACTGTTGTCCACTAGTGTTTTTTCAAGGATTTTCCTGCATCTAATGGTCAGAGATAATGACCCTCTACCAGCATTAACCAGCCAAATGAGACCCTTGAGAGGATCTTGCATTCAAGGCAGACAGAAGTTCTATGGAAGTTTAGCCCCTTTGTTCCACTCGGCTTGTTTTTTTATTATTGCTGTGTAAAGAAATAGGAGGGCTCCTCTTGTGAATGCAGCTTTGAGACTGAAGAAGGGCAGCTGCTGGATGACT
The DNA here is from genome assembly GCA_037367295.1 of Apogon hyalosoma. NCBI lineage: Eukaryota > Metazoa > Chordata > Actinopteri > Kurtiformes > Apogonidae > Apogon > Apogon hyalosoma. The sequence goes on from JAPQRP010000008.1 coordinate 5,000,943, forward strand.
TTGAGCATTGATTACGCACCACTTCGTGTGCCTTGATTTTTATCAGTGAGTATTGAATACTGGCATTCTTACCTCTTTCTGTGGGCATGACTGGCTGAGTATGAGTAATGTTACTTTAGGGCATGTTTGAGAATTTCCTTTTTGCCAACTCGTAATTATTTCCTGTCTGTACTTCAAGGATGCCATCACCGTCAGGTTGACATATACACACACCTTCCTACTGGCTTTGGTTTAACCCTGTCTGGTGATTAAAAAAAAAAAAAAAAGCTGTGTGTACTGTACATACATCATAATACTCTATCTCACTGTCACATAATAGAGGAGCCCATCCCGTCTGTTTATCATTGGGATTCTTTAAATGTCTTCTTTGTTTAATCTTGGCAAGGTTCGCTGAAACTCAGTGTTTGCATGTTTTTTCTGGCTACAGTCAAGCAGCACAGAACAGTGCTGTTTTGGTGATACGGTCCTAAGTCACACAGCATTTGACTTAGATAAATTATTGAAAAACATGTCCACACTCTTGATGAATTAGTTCTTATTTCTGTCTGTTATTACATTATCTTGTGATTATTGCAGTGTTGATCAGCGCTGTCACATCTAAGTGATTGTACTGAAGTGGGAGTAGGTCTTGTCTGCCCCCTGCTTGTCAGCACAGTGTTATTACAGCTATGAGAAGGCATTCAGTGAGAGCAGGAAACCCTTTTCCTCTTTTCTTTTTAAGATGTGAACACTTGAGGGATGTAGAGTGTAACTCTATCCAGACTTCATTCATTCATTTTCTTACTCTCATTTATCAAATTCACTCATGTGCTTCCTGAGACACTGATCTAGAGTGACTGACTCTTCTCCTCCCAGCAGTATCAATTACCTGTGTTAGACAGCTGCTTCATTTCCATAGTACTGTACTGTGTAATGTGTGTCTTTGTAGGAAGTGGATGTTGAGGGGAGAGTGCGCCTGGTGATGGAGAGTGCCTTGACTGCCCGGGACAGGGTTGGGGTGCAGGACTTTGTCCTACTGGAAAATTACAACAGTGAAGCAGCCTTCATAGAAAACCTACGGCGACGCTTCAGAGAAAATTTAGTCTATGTAATAAACCCATTTTATTCAAGTGTTACTTACTGTTTATGTGTTATACATGTTGTTATTTGTTTTGATGAGATATTTGAATGTGTTGTCTCTTTTCCTAATACTTTGGCTCAGACATATATTGGCTCCGTGTTGGTGTCAGTGAATCCTTACAAAGAGCTGGAGATTTACTCCAAGCAGCAGATGGAACGCTACAGAGGGGTCAGCTTCTATGAGATATCACCACACATGTGAGTCACTACATGAACATTTTCTCAGAATCATATACTATCCTACTAGTAATTACATGGCATTATCACCATACTGTATATTATTAATAGATTTTGTGTATTCAAAAAATATTTCTTAATACTGGAGTGGCATTCAGTGATGTGTAGTGGTTATTTTGATTTTTGTGTACTTCTATTTGTTGGAGCATTTCCACCCATAAAAATTTGGAAAGACAGTATTAATAACAATTTAGTGAGTAATGGTTACACCTAAGCAACTAAAATACAGCTTTGTGTTAAATGGCTTAAATTCACAAGGATTTATTTAACCACAATGATGTAACAGGATGTTGATTTTTAGCTGCTTTTTGACTTTTTCACAGCTATGCATTATCAGACAACACTTACCGAGCCATGCGAACTGAGAGGAAAGACCAGTGTATTCTCATATCAGGGGAGAGTGGTGCAGGTAAAACTGAGGCTTCCAAGAAGATTCTCCTCTACTATGCTGTTACCTGCCCTGCAAATGATCACATGGCTGCCCTTGGTGACCAACTACTACAGTCAAACCCTGTTCTGGAGGTATTCAACTGCTCCCATTAAAAATGGAACAACAGTATCAGAATTCTAATTTTAGAATCAGTATATATGCTAAATTATTTTTCCAAATTGTGTGTTTCATTTGTTTTGTTTCAAAGGATTTTTATGTTTTCCGTTGATTGTATCATTGACGAATCACTTATTTTATTGTTATTTTTAATTTAACTTCCTTCCACTAATTGCCTTTTATTACTTTCCTATCTCTTTTGTTTTGCACAGGCCTTTGGTAATGCCAAAACGCTTAGGAATGACAACTCCAGTCGTTTTGGGAAATACATGGATGTCCAGTTTGATTTTAGGGTAAGACTTAGCTTATCATATATGGTAAAAAGTCTCTGCTCATGCTGCTTTTTTTTAGATTTCAGGTTCCAAGCTTTAGAGCAGCAGCCCTAGTTTTAACAGTCCCTGTTTGTCTACAAATTGAAACTAAACACTTAAAGGGGGCACCAGTCGGAGGACACATCCTTAACTACCTTCTGGAGAAATCTCGTGTTGTACACCAGAACCATGGAGAGAGAAACTTCCACATCTTCTATCAGCTTCTGGAAGGAGGAGACAATGACTTGCTTCACAGATTGGACCTGGACAGAAACCCACAGAACTACAAGTATCTAGTCAAAGTGAGTACAGGGAGTTAAAAGTGACACACACACATGCTGTTAACACTGACTTTCATGCATTTATACTGTAGTTGTGATCTAACACTGACTTGTCTTGTTCAGGGAAACTGTCCCAGAGTAAGCTCCATTAGTGACAAGAATAATTGGAAAGCTGTCATGAAGGCTCTCTCTGTTATTGGCTTCAGTGATGAAGAAGTGCAGGTCAGTAATGCTAAATAAATTTGCTTTTGTGTACAACTGTATATAATCTTGTATTTTTCACTAATGTTTGCAGATTAAGCACATTTACTGTATTTAAGTGTAACATAGACAATGCAGTAATTAGACAAGATCCATGGACAGTGCATGCCTAACCCTAACTCAAAGGCATGGTTTTATGATAACTCTTTACAATAAGGGTACATTAATTAATAGTTAATGCAGTAATAAACACTTTTCAACTGCCTTATGTGTTTAGTTACTGTTTAATAATGGTGTTCATGTTAACTAAAGTATTTCTTTATACATCATTTTATAGTTTATAAAGATGCTATTATTCCTATATAGTGCATCTTTAATGAAATGGCTCAACTCTGAACCTCATGACATTTTATTTTACTTCATTTATCCTTTATCTATCAATAAGATCCCATTGAGAAATGCTAGGTAAAGATTTCTTCTTCTAGGAAGTCTCGGACAAAATGGCAAAAACAAACTCTTTCACATAGAAAACAAAACAATCTCACATATAAAACACAATAGGAACATAAAAGCCGTGTAAAACATTACAAATAAGAGTGAAAAAAGTAAAGAAGGTAAGAAAGAAGCAAATAGACCATACCAGCAATATCCTTAACTACCGAGGTAATGAAAAGCAGCAAAAACTTTCCTTCATAACAATTTTTAAAATACCTTTAAAGGTATTTAATGAACTTTTTCTAGTGGTATAATATTTAGTGATATATTCCAGGCACATATATGTGTGTGTGTGTGT
>JAPQRP010000008.1:5004531-5027418 GCA_037367295.1 Apogon hyalosoma
CACATATGTGTATATATATATATGTAAAGAAGTTTTACCAAGCTATGGCATACTTTAAGACAGTAGTAAATATTTAGGGCTTATTAGAGTATCAATTTATGTTAATTAATGTATTAATTAATAGCTTAGTTAATATGAACACCAATATTAAATGATTACAAGATGCACAGATTTACTGTTAATTTTCTCTTTTGTGTATATAATTAATTCATATTAATTCCTCTTTCCTTGTTGTTTGGTGTTATTTCTTCATTCTCATTCTTCAGTCTTCAGTTTCAACCATGAATATGTAATATATTTTTGTTTTTTCCAAACACTGACTTGCATTTTTTATTCTTTTGACAAAGACTGAAGGCAACTCTGCATAATGCTGCATGTATTTCTGGTAAAGATGAGGGGGAAATTGCCATTTCACTACTTGTGATGTAAGGAATTGTTTTATCATGAGATGGTTGTTGACGGTTTTTCCTCTCTGACCTCAGAATTTGCTGAATATCATCGCCAGCGTTCTCCATCTTGGGAACACACATTTTGGGGAAGGGGAGGAAGGAGAAACTCATATCACCACTGAGGCACAGATAAGAAATCTTGAGAAGGTCAGAACAGTCCCACTAGTATTAATGGATGCTCAAATATGCAAAAAGTAAGAGCTGAGAACAGATGTGTTGTTTTCCAGCTGCTGGGAGTTGATGGCTCAGCCCTCAGGGAGGCACTCACTCACAAGAAACTAACTGCCAAAGGAGAGGAGGTGACGATGTTTTTGTCCTTGCTTGCTTCTCATATTTACAGCTGTTAGGTGTGTATTATGCAGATGTATTTATTTAATTCATTACTTGAATGTTACAGATGATCAGCCCACTAAATTTTGAGCAGGCTATGTCTGCTCGTGATGCCTTAGCCAAGGCTATGTACGGCCGCACGTTCACATGGTTGGTAGAGAAGATCAACCAATCACTTGCTCTCAAGGTAAAGTCACCACCCCAATAACAGCTCAAGGACAGAGGAACAATTATGCTGCTGTGAATTGTTGTGGTGTTGTACAACGTGATTATATGATTTGTACTTATGTTACACAGGATGAAATCTACCACAGCAACAAAGGATCCTCTGTTATAGGACTTCTGGATATTTATGGGTTTGAGGTCCTGCAGCACAATAGGCATGAGCTCCCTTTACCTGTGTTTCAGAACAGCCAGAAACCATATTCTTTGTAATTACATCTGTTGTGTCCCTAATGCTTATAACTCTGGAGTGCATTTGGCCTAATTTCCCAAATATTTTTGCCTACAGTTTTGAGCAGTTCTGCATCAACTACTGCAACGAAAAGCTTCAGCAGTTGTTTATCGAGCTCACCCTCAGATCTGAACAGGAGGAATATGAGACAGAGGGAATTGCAGTGAGTGCACTGATGAAAAATAAAGAAGTTTGACACATCAATGCACCTATATAGATTTCTTTATTAACTTAAGATTTAATGTTGCACTTAATTTCAGTGGGAGACTGTGCAGTACTTTGACAATAAGATCATTTGTGACCTGATAGAAGAGAAGCACAAAGGCATCATCTCCATTCTGGTGACATGTTGTAGTTTATATTTTTTCTTTGTATGTATAGTGTAATCCTTGTCCCATGTTAAGTTTAATACTGATTATCTTCCAGGATGAGGAGTGTCTGAGACCTGGAGAAACATGTGACATCTCCTTTTTAGAGAAACTAGAGGACACACTGGGCGGTCATCCCCATTTTGTCACGTAAGTATCACAGTTTACATTTAAATTAGCTTCACCTCCATTATATACTGTTATAACTTATTTGTGTTTGTACATCTGCATGTGTGTTTATATATTTTAGTCACAAGTTGGCCAATGGAAAAACACGGAGGGTAATGAGTAGGGAGGAGTTCAGATTGCTGCATTATGCTGGAGAGGTCAATTACAATGTCAATGGTATGCTATCATTTATCTTTAATTGTTATTTTTATTTATTCAATCACTTCTTTGCATGAGGTGAAACATATTACAGAGCATGACAGACAAATCACTCATTTCTTGATTGCAAACTGAACTGTTGTAGGTTTCATGGACAAGAACAATGATTTGCTGAACAGAAATCTGAAAGAGGTGAGATCAATTCAAAAGGTCAAGGTAGAAGGAGGAACACTGGCTTAAGTGAGCAGGAAGAAAGGCTTATGCTTCATGTGGCCATGTGGTTTGGTCTCTGCTTAGGTCATGTGTCAGTCAGACAACCAGATCCTAAATCATTGCTTCCGCAGAGAGGAAGTGATTGACCAGAAACGCCCGGAGATGGTGAGAAGTGTATACCATTTTTCCTATGCCCTTGCACTTTTTCTTTTTAGAAGGGTTTTTTTTTTGTTTTGTTTTTTTTTTTTTTTTATCATAGTTGGCATGGTGTTAAACAAGAAGTATTGCTTGCTGTGGTTTAAATTTTTAATTATTGGGACACACTGGAATATCCTCTGTATTTCATATTTTAAGTGTTTTATTCCTTTGTCCAGAGATTAGCTCATGCACATACTGATACAAACTTCCAAAACCACAGAATACCTCACAGGGTCTCATTCTGTCTTTACTGTAGGCTGCCACTCAGTTTAAAAACAGCCTGATGAAACTTATGGAGATCCTCATGTCAAAAGAGCCGTCCTACGTGCGCTGTATTAAACCTAATGATGCCAAGCAGCCAGGTATGTTTACATGTCACATAATGAAATATGAAGCTGTTACAGAATTCTACATTTGTAAAGTCTGTACCTCAAATAAAAGATATCATTTTTGATCTTTGGTGAAGTTGTCCTGGTTTAATCACTATTTAAAAAATTAACTAAAGCTTAGTCCTGAGTGCAGTAAAACCTATGATTGTTTCTTTTCATTCTCTTTAAGCAGAAGTAGCATGATCAGCAGCTAGGATAATTAGGAATGTGGATTAAACTCAGCACTTCCTGTAGATTTTAGGGTTATTAGGGTTCAAGACTAGTAGAGAAGGCTAAAAGAAAAGGGAAGAAATAATGTCATAGAAACTGTAAAAGCCACAAGTGTTGGGTTTGAATCAGGAGCAAATTAATACTGGAAATCCCACCAGAAAACTAGAAATACACATAATATATTAAACATTTTAACATTTTTAAAGAAACTATAAAATACAGTATTTGTGTATTTAAAGAATGTCCATACCAGAGAACACAATATATATCATCTCTTCCTGCAGGTCGGTTCGATGAAGTTCTGGTCAGACACCAGGTGAAGTACTTGGGTCTGATGGAAAACTTGCGGGTCAGGAGAGCTGGCTTCGCCTACAGACGTCGCTTTGAAGCCTTCCTGCAGAGGTGACATTTTCTCTGTCAGACTATCTGCCTAAATCACTTCACCCTGTGCTCAGCCTTCTGTCATTACAATTATGGATTTAGGTATAAGCCCCTGTGTCCAGACACATGGCCCAACTGGCATGGCAAACTCGCTGATGGCGTGTCCACACTGGTCAACCACCTGGGATACAAAGCAGAGGAGTACAAGCTGGGCAGGTAATACATTGTTGTAGGAAGATGTAGACAGTGTGTAAATTAATCTCTGTGTAAGAGGGTCACCCTTTTCTCTGCAAAATGTTTGTAAATGTGTAATTGGAGTTTGCCTTTTCATATTAAATGGGTAATTAGCACAGTGAGTGTTGTATGTTGTACAGTTCACAGCAGACTTGTTTTTATGACATTGGGCAATATGAATAAAACTAATTTAACTTGAATTAATGTAAGCCAATCATTTCCTGCAGATCAAAAATCTTCATCCGATTCCCTAAAACTCTCTTCACCACTGAGGATGCACTAGAAGCCAAAAAGCCAGACATTGGTGAGTAACAGTCATAGATATTATAGGTATTTAAAAAAAGATCACTTGCACTTGAATGTTATCAATCTACAGTATATTGGAGCCACTGATACATGAAAAAAGGCATAAATCTGAATCGGATTTTAATGTTTGTGTTTTGTTTTTTTCCAGCTTTGACTCTGCAGACATCATGGAGAGGCTACCGAGAAAGATCAAAGTACCAGCGCATCAGACGTGCAGGTTCAGGCGCTTTGTAATTATGGCAATTATCCTGTATCCTTGTTACCGCCACATGGTCCACATTTCAGATGTAGACATTATAGCTCTGGAAAAAATTAAGAGTTCACAACATGAAGGATGGCCTTAACATATTTCCAGTTCTATTAGAGGCTGAGCAATTTGTGAAGTATCTCATATTGGATGCAGACGCAGTTTCCACCTTGGATGAATATGGAAACTGTCTGCTGTGCTCCCTCACCCTTAAAGACAGTATTAACCAAGTAGTCTGTCATTCCCTCGAAGTCTGGGTTCATACAAGAAATAGTTACTGTCAATAATGCCAGCTCATTATTGACCCCCCATCATAGCAAATCATTCAACAATACATTTGATGAATGGCATCTTTGGAGTTCAAAAGGAATGATTTTTTTACACAGTCACATTTTTTTTCAAGTATTTTCAACCACAGAGTCTCGTTAAATAGAATAATGTTCCATACACTGAACAGTAACCCATGCATTAAATTTTCCTCCATGATCCACTTATTAAAATAGCATATCAGTTACATATAAATGCTACCTCAGCTGATATCTACTAACACTCTTCAACACCTGAGACATATGTGACAGGATTTATTGGAGTTAGAGATTTCAAAGGACCAGTAAGAGAAAGCACTCCTCATGTCCCCACCAGACAGAACCTTACACAATGTATTACATAGACAGCACTGGTCATATCAAAAGGCTAACAGATTATTCCCAGACACCAATTCCTCCTGTAAATATAATAAACTTTCACCAGTATCACTGACACACATGTTTTGGAAGTGTCCTAGTTTGGAGAGATATTTCTCATGCAAGTATTGATTAGAGATATAGACTGGGGGATGCAAAGCCAAGGAAAACAAGGGTTGTGTTTAAAAAGTTCAAAAAATTACCTCTTATCTACCTTTGCTAACCGCTTTTCTTTGATCTCAGTGGTAAACATCATGAGGCCATGGAAAGATAAAAAGGAGAATTACATCAGGACAAACTCTGCAGTGCTGAGAGAATCCGGCTGCGCTTACATGAGGTTACGTGGGCCTGTGGTGAAACTACCATGTCCTGAAGATGAAGGGTCAAAAAACACATCTAGGATTCTTCACCCCATGCCTTCTTATAATGTTGTTTAATGCAGGGTATAAACATGGACAGTATTGCAAAAAAATGTGATTTCACTGCCATGTTTGGAACACAAATAGACTAAAATGAAGGCATAGGTTAAATTTACCCAAGTGGTCAGTTCACCCTCCCTTCTACTCACATTTGTCAATATGAATGCTGAATCAACACAGTTAAATCTATGGAAGACAAGCATAAAGCTAGAAATGATGTAGCCTTCATGTTGTCATTTTTAGTTGACGTGTAATTACAAATATCATCAGCCTAGATTTATAATAACATTTTAACTCACAAATATGCTTACTCAAGCCTGATTTGGCTGAATTTCTCTTACTCTTGAAGAACAAGTTTCCAGTTAACTTTTATAGTTCAGTTTTATTAAAGTATCTGTTACTGAAGGAGCCTCATATTAATTAATGATATTTCTACAGGCTGCACTACTGCAGCACATAATACGAGAAAATAAATAATGCAAACTAAGCACAGGTTCTACTGCAACATTAACATATTTTTCACCAACTGCAGAGTCCACATTCACCTGTTATTTAATATTCCAAATATACCCACTTATTTGACAGATGTGGAATAAGCTGATAAATGCACATCTTTGCCTGTCATTGTTTTTTAATTTTTTTTGTCAGCAGTCGGATTGCCTGATGCTATTGTTGCAGTGAATTGTGGAACAGCAGTTCTCTCATTTCCTAAAAGATGGTTTAGTGTAGGGGTGTCAAACCCATTTTAGTTCAGGGGCCACATACAACCCAACGTGATCTCTAATGGGCCAGACCAGTAAAATTATATCAGTGAAAAAAGTAATATTACATTATGAAAATGTTTACATCTACAAGATATCCTTTAAAAAATGTGACTGATATGACCAACCATGAACAACAATTTTCTGTGCAGTTTTAACAATATCATGCCTCAGTTTATCATTTCCACATGTGCATTACAATTTACAGACTACAGTGGATCTACAAAGACATAAAACATTTAGTAACGGGCATAATATTGTTAAAACTGCACTTCTCTTAAGACATTTCATGTTGTTTGTATTTGTTCAGGTTATTCACATTTTTTGTGAAAGGATGTTTAAATGTAAACATTTTCATGTAATTTTACTTTTTTAACTCAAAAATACAGAGACAAAATTGTAGTTGTCATTATTTATAGGTTATTATGATGGTACTTTACTGGTCGGACCCACTTGAGATCAAATAGGGCTGCATGTGGCCCCTAAACTAAAATGAATTTTTTTAACCCTTGACTATTAATATCTTCAGTGCAATGTTTGCATTTCACAAATTCATCCCACAAGCCAGACTGGACCCTTTTGTAGGCTAGTTTTGGCCCATGGGCCTTATGTTTTACACCCCTAGTCTAGTGTGTCCCTACACTAAAGGAGATACTGTAGGAATTACTGAAGCTGCTTTAATTTGCTTTTAAAGACTTCAAACACCTATAAACATGGCCGAGACTGAAATATTTTGAGTCATTAGGAAACATCCTATGATTTTCACTGTAAGCTGTCATGCAAATTACGATGCGCTCCAACAATCTTTCACATTGCTATTGGCTGGTTTCTAACACTACTGGTTTGGAGTGGTCTCTTAATATTCTCCAGAGCTGTACAGTAGATTGTAGTGAAAGTTGTCTCCTCCATATGAAACAGATCTTGTGTGTAATCTGTTACTATTCTGACACATAGCACATAGCTTATGTTAAGTATGAGTAAACCATGTCTTAATTGTTCTCGTTGACTGAGTTTTTTGATGGTTATTGGATGTCTGTGTGTAGTGATAGTGATCCAGTCTGGCTGGCGAGGAATGAAAGGACGCCGAAGAGCTAAGAAGCGCAGAGAGGCTGCTGATTTGATACGCAGGTACTTGACCGATACTTTAATGTATTTTTAGTGTTTGCATCTACATGTTTCAAGTGTGGCGAAAGTATTTAGTTTAATGTGTTTGTTCTCATCAGGTTCATAAAAGGCTTCATCTACCGCCATGAGGACTACTGCCCTGAGAATGCGTATTTCCTGGATCATGTACGCTACTCCTTCCTCATGAAGCTGAGCAAGAACCTGCCAAAGAATGTGTTGGACAAAAACTGGCTGACACCGCCACCTTCCCTTGTTGAGGTACAAACAATACAATATGTATACTCCCGCCTGCCCTAGAGGGTGGGGGTATAGAGATATACCAGGATTTCTGTCCTTCCATCTGACCTTCTGTCCATCCATTCTTCCGAGATTCCAAGATTTTTGTCCAACCAATTTGTCGGACACTATTCACCCGATTCTTTTCAAATTTCAAACACCTGTTCTTTACATGTGCCATTCTCTCAAAAGATGAAAAGTTATGAAAATGAATCCCTGGGTAGGCAGGGTATCAGTGAGCAGAAGGTGTCGTGCGATCAGGTGGGGCTATTATTAAGCTCCACTTACTTTTTCACTTGTTCGATAAAAGTAAATCTGTTGAGCTATAAAACACACCTCTACATCATCAATTTCTTGGTCCATACAGGCATCTGAGCATCTGCAGAGGCTTCACTTGCGGAACATGGTGATGAAATACTGCAGGAGGATCCAACCTGAATGGAAGAAACAGGTACACAGATTACAAATAGGAGCTCACTTGGCTTTTAGAAATGGTTTACTTGATAATTTTAGCTTTTTCGTTGCCTGTAGATGATGCAGAAAGTGGTAGCCAGTGAGATCTTCAAGGATCAGAAAGACAGCTACCCTCAGAGTGTCGGCAGGCTATTTTTGGACTCCAGACTTGGTGTGTATCGGTACATTCAAACTGTTCACCTACATAACACTAGATGTAACCGAAACACAAAGTATTTTCTGATGCTGTTTACTATTTTGTACAGAACGTGAGCAAATCAACCTGAAAATTGTCCAGACTCTTGGCAATGACAAAGTGCAGGTAGCATTCGACCTGTTTGATATATTATGATAATCAAATATTCCTGAACCTCTCTACAACCTTACAGCTGTATTTCTCCTTGTGTTTCTTAGTATGGAGTTTCAGTCGTGAAGTATGACAGGAGGGGTTTCAAGCCTCGTCCTCGCCAGCTGCTCCTCACCAGTACCTATGCTGTGTTAGTGGACAGAACCAAGATCAAGCAAAGGATTGACTACACTGCCCTGAGAGGTTAGAACCAGACGAATCTGGCATTTTATGTTTGACATAATGTAAAGTAATAACATCTAAAACACTCTTCAGGTCACATGAGGTCTGCTAATAAGCTGCTATTGCTGTTTGAAAACATTAACTTATTACAATTGAGATTATACTTCTTTCATATTCATCAAACTTACATTGATACATTATATAGATCTTCCAAACCAGATTGTCCAACTATAACAAACAACAAGATGATAAACAGCACAACATTCTTGCGGTATTCAATTTTAATTTAGCACTGATCATGTCAGTCTTGTCATCATTTTGGTTGAAAAATCAGTAAGTTAAAGCTAAATTACTGACATTTTTTGCTTTTTCAAAGATTGTGGTTCAAAGATAACCACTTAATTTATTGGTATGTAACAAAATCAGGTATCTCTGTGAGCTCTCTCAGTGATGGAATGTTCGTCCTGCACATGCCCAGCGATGACAATAAGCTAAAGGTACAGTAGTAGTCAGTATTCATGACTGTTTAGTAGTGCATGACCATATTTACAGTACCTAAACTCAGCTGTGTCTCCCTCAGGGTGACGCCGTGCTGCACTGCAACCATGTGATTGAGGTGGTAACAAAACTAGCCATGATGGCGAGCAAGATCGACTACGTGAACATAAATCCGGGCAGGTGAGCTCCTGTCTGACTGTGTTTTGCCTCTCCTGCAGTACTTATCTTCTTATCTTGTCTTTGTTCTCCCCTGTGTGGTGTGCAGTATTAAGTTTGCTGTGGCTCGGGGCAAAGAGGGAATCATTGATTTCGTCAGGGGCTCAGAGCTGAAGGTGGCCAAAGGCAAGAGGGGACATCTGCTAGTGGTGAGTCAGTGGCTGTTCTGATGTCATGTGGGGAGCCTGAGGAAGGGAGTGGGTGTTTTAATATGAAAAACATTTTGTCCAGCTGACTGTGTTCATTTCCCCCTATAGACTGCTCCTCGAATCAACAGCACATGAAGAAACCAGCAACGACAAATGGGTTTCTTTGGAGGAACCAAGAAGACAGTAATCCTTTTAGCTAACTGAAGGATTGCCACTCAGTTATTGTTATTGTTACTTGTACTGAAGATACCATCTCCCTTGCTGATTTATATCCATGTTTAATGTTGCAATAATTAAAAGTAGAAAATCATAAAATGAAGGCATCACAGCTCCAATGCTTCATCTCTTTATTGTCAGACATACATAGATATTTTTCCACTCAGATATTAAAAAAATATGTAAAACACTATATTTCTATGTTGTAAGAGAAATAAACCACTCTGAAATAAATAGCATTTTAATAAATATGTCAATAAATAGTAAATATATCTTTGGAAAGTCCAGTGCAAAGAAGGCTGGGGAAAAACAGGATGTTGAGAAGGGTTGTCTCTGTTCAGCTGTAAGCTTATTGCAAACTTACAGTTAGAGGTAAGACAGAAACTATGGGAAACACCCAAAAAATCCCTTATATATACAGTAGAACAGCATGTCAAAAATGCAAACTAGCTAAAATAAGATCTATGTTTGAGGTTTTGCCACTGAAACACTAATTAAAATGTGTGGTTATCACAATGATCGTCTTCATTTTTCTGTCATGCGCTCAGTGTCAGTGCAGTTTTGATTTTCTGTAATCTTTGCCTGTTTGTGTGCATACATGTGATGTCATGGCTTCCAGTGCTCTTTTCTCTGTGCCAAGTCATAAATGTGCTTTTGAAGCCAGCAGGAGAAAGTCTCTTGTCAGCTTGGTGAGGTAAAGGTCTAGATCCCTCAAGATGATGTAACCCTCCACTCGGTTGTCCCATATTGTTTTGGAGTTACTCCTGGGGTTCATGGATGTTTGAACAGTGGTAGTGGATGGCCTCTCTGAAGTGCTCTTCATGTAACTCATCTGGGGAAGAAAGAAAACACTAGTTTATGCCACTTTACAATAACATTACTTTGGTTGTAAATGCTTCAATACATAAATGTGCTCAAAATAGTTTCAGCATATGAGAAAAAAGGGGGAATTGTGATGTATTGTTTGTTAAATAGGAAGCCCACATTTAACTTTACTGTTATACCTCAGATCTTATTGGTTACTCACCATCCTTAGTCTTCTCCATTAGGAGTATTCATACCTGTCAGCTTCATCTGACACAGTGGTTAAACTCTAAGCTACAAGAATTTCATCACCATCAGCATTTCTTACTGCTCAAAAACTTGCATTTTACAGCAAACCTCCCCCTGCTGGTAGTATCTCAGTAAATAGTTTTATATGCTGACTGATAAAGTGACAAGATAAAGATAAGCGGCTTGTAAAATCTGAGATTTAACAGATTGTAAAGATAGAAACTGTAGCAGTAACTTGAGTTCAAAATTATGTATAAAATGTTTGTATTTATTTATTATCAATGATCTATGAACTGTCAATCTCCTAAGAAACCATTTATGCCACTTTGTTACTAAAAAATTTATCCAGCAAGTTTTACTGTTCCTTCATTTAATAGACTTTTTGTGGCGATAAAATGCTGTTACCTCCATGTATTTCAGTAACAGGTCTGTTAATGTGCTCACCTGACTGCTGACTTGGCTCATCAGGTCCCTCAGGTCGAGCTGAATGTGTCTAATGCTCTGAGGTAAAGTGGTCTGAGCCACCATCTGCTCTTTGTCCGCCTTTTCTAGCTGTTTTCTCTTCCACTCCAGCATATTCCAGTAGACCTGCATATCCCTGATACCAGTGTAGAGTCGCTCCCAGTCCTGCAAACACAACAACCACATTATTACATAATACAAACCGTTCTTCCTCATCTGTGCTCTAATTGGTAAGGGGGGAATTCCTCTCAATTTTTTGTCAAAGTTTTATATTCTGCTGTAACAGACATTGTGGGAATGTCATCAGCTTTTCCCTTAAGTTTCATGAAGCAATCTCAAAAGAATGGGAAAAATTCTCAGAAAACTTTGAAAAGAAATTATGAATAAAGAAGCCATTGTAAAATTTTTGTGGAATTCTTTGAAAAGCACCCAGATATTCACTAACCGACAAATTTAGCCAGCTGTAGAAATCTGTTGAAAGTACTGGCAGTTCCCTCAAGTGTTGACTCCTGTCCTCAAAGTCTTTGTTTCCCAACTGTTGGTTCTTCTGTTAAAATAGATTTTAAAATGATTAAAGGGTTGTTCTTAAGGAAATATAATGTTAGAAGTGTGATGAAGGGCTACTTTTTACTACTCACATAGTTCAATAGCAGCTGCTGGACACGAGTCCGAGTAGACCTTGCGAGACGAAATGAATTTTTATACTTGGTTTGGAGGACTAGAGATGGAGCCGAGGAGTCCACACAGTTCAATATATAACAGAGGAGAATGAGAGCCTGCCACCAAATGGTCATCTAGAAAAGAAACATCTTTATATTAGAAAATCTACTCTTGGGAAAAAAAAAAAAAAACAGTTAAATGAATTCAGCATTCAAAAGCAGGTCGGTCAGCAGCTTTTCAGGTACAAACTGGAGAAAGATGCATCACTTTTGTTTGCTTCACCAACAACTTACACACACAGTATCACTTCCAATTTTCCTTACAGTGTTCTGGTTGAGAACATGGATTCCCCTTATGGGAACTGCCAAAGTCTACGTTTATAAAAGGAAGTTATTAATATTTTGGAAATAAACGTCACACTATAGCCCTAAACCCTGGCCACGTGACATGCAAGTAATTCACCAACAGCACAGTTCATTAAGTACCCCTAAAATATCTGTTTACAGCTCTTACTATCTTCAGGGTACACAATATGATCATAGATGATATCAGTGCCAGCACCACAACAAGACAAGTAAAATCTATGTACAAAAAAAAAGAAAAAAGAAAAAAAAAGCTAACAAAAAAAAAACTTGGTGGTTGTATCAATCTTAATTTAAAGAAAATAGTTAGTTTTTATCATTGAACATGTATCCCCTTGCATCATGTATTTGGGTTCAAAACAGTCATCATATGATAAACAGAAGAGAATCACAAGAGTCGAGAACATGAGTCAACATCTCGACCACACTGTCCAAACACATGCAGTGCTGATGAGGCATGATGGGTGAATTCTGCTGCAAATCGATCAAAATAAACGCAGATCAACCCGAATGAAAGCAAAAGTCAGTAGAACTATGAGGATTTACAGAGCAAAACATCAACATTTACTGAAACAGTGCAGATTTTTGACAACCTGAAGACAGACATGAACACTATTTATAAATAAAAATGTTTCCTACAAATCCCTTTTCTTCTACATAAGTGTTAAGTATAGCACAGTCATTGCTTTTATGTTTATCCACTGCTTTAAGAGACTCACATTCAGATAACCCAGTAAGACCGGCTAACAGAAACTCTCCATCTTCAGAGAAATGATGAGGATGGACTCACCTTGGAGTTGTAGTCAGCTCTGCTTTGAGTAGCACCTTCATGCTAGACTGAAGCCTACGAACAATTTATACATTTGTCATGTCTTGCTTTCGGTTTCTGACAGATCTGGAGTTTTTTCTTTTTTCCTTTCTCTCTTTTACTCTCTCTGTCACAGATTCTTGTGGTCGCTGGTTTGACTCATATGGGAGAGAGGAAACTGTTCAGTGAGAACCCAAATATAGAATAAGGATTTAGGATTAGAATTTTTTTTCGCTTAAATTAACCGCTGGTCTGAAACAAGCAAGAAGTAAGAAAATACCCTGCAGGTGCAAGTGTTTGCAGGGAAAAGATTCAAAGGTTTGAGATGATCTCAATGTACCTACTTAATGGTTTTATAAAGTATAGTTATAATGTATCTAATGTACTTTTTTGTTATTTTGAGGTCATTGTGTGCATTATACCCCAGTCAGCCATAACATGACCACTGACATTGATATAGTTTAATATATATGATATGGTATAGTTAGTGTTGGTGGGTAAATTAGGCAATAAGTGAACAGGCAACATCTTGGGTGTATGAATCTGAGAAACTTGAGATGGGATTTGTTTATCCAGCTAGACTAGATTGAAATCAATTTGTCCTCCATTAAACCACTTCGATAACCACTGCAAACCACAACCACCCAAAAAAACCTGTACCATCACAATATGGCCTTTGTCCTTGCGCTTGACTATTTTGCTGTTTTCAACACATCAACTTCAAAGACTAAACATTCACTTATTGCCTAATATATCTCAGCCACTGAAATGTGTCCTTATTATGAAATAATCAACATTATGATTTCTTCACCTGTCATCATAGTACTGTGGCTGACTGGTGTATTGTAATGTTGTATGCAGGATCATATACAGTTATGGCCAAATGTTTTGACACAATTAAATGTGATTTATTTGTTACTAAAAGTATTTTAATCACCCTTCAATGCACTTCAGAAACATGTGAAAAAAAAAAAAAAACCTGAAACAGCAGTGTTGGTAGCAAAACATTATACATATATATGTTCAAATAGAGAAGAATGAATGAACTTTATGGTACTTTCTTTGTTATTATTCCACTGAACATCTGTATTATAAACTTCTTTATGTTTAGTCCACTTCATTTAGTCTGATCTCCTACAATATCTCTGACAGACTTCTATAAAAACAGCATACAGCAACTGATGAATAAAGACCTAAATAAATAAACTCCTCAGTTCTTTCACCTGCACACAACTTCATCATTTAACCTAAAAACAGTGACTTAGCCAACCACAGTTACTTTATGAACCTGTCAAATCTGTATAAAGTAAAGGTCTGACTGTGAATCTCGAGGGACTGTTTCAGGAGTCTCATGATTTAGATGAGTAATGACAGAAACTGAGAGGTTCTGTCAAGAATGAAGCTAGGGAGAAAAGCAAGTCAGCTTTATCATGGTCATCCTAAAGGCTAAAGGTGCTCATGTTACACATCTGACCCACGTGTCATCCCACCATGTTGTCATTTTGTCTGTCATTTCTCTTTTTTTGCCTCTCCAGACTATTGTGGTAATTTATTTAAATATTGATGAGTTTGGAAAATTGGTCTCCAGTAAGATGTTGGGGATAAAGCTGATTCCTGGCATGCACATGGGTAGTTTCCTCTTCTGCAGAGTTACAGAATCGTTTTTATGAAGGTAATCATGACATATCTGCCTATCAACAAAAAATAAGGAAACAGCTAACTTTTCCAGATAATTATCATGCAACATTTTTTAGGAAGTTACTCAACATTCAAAAAAATGCTTGAGAGAATACATATTGGAAAGGAAGCATTAAAACTGACACAAGCCGTATTGTTATACATTCACTCTCTTTGCAATTTTGTGAATGTATCAGGAAAGTAAACATGAAAATATGTAAAGATATGTAATATTAACACAGGCTGATTCAGGGATTGAACCCAGGACCTTCTTACTGTGAGGTGACAAAAATGGTATCACCCTTTACTTGAATAAGCAATATTGTTAAAACATCAATCCAATATCATTACATATCAAAAATACAATTCATAGGATTGGAACATCAGAATATTATGATACAATTTCTAGATGTTTCTAAATGTTTATATCTCATACAAAAAATGTGCTCATATACTTGGATTAGCAACTCACTCATCGTTCACAAATGAAGTATGGACATTGACTTATACCCGAAAGGGAAGGTTTGTATGATCTGCTTTTCCGAATAGACAAAGAATGGAATAAAAAAAAAGAAAGTGCTCATATATGCTGTCAAAATGCTCCACTACAAGTAAAACACAACACAGTACCTTTCCATCAGTATAAGTATTATGAAACAAATAGTGTGGCTAAAATAAAAGTTGCCATCTTGATTCAACAGTTCAGATCCTTCCATTTGAAAATTTATAATTAAGATTACGAAGATGTTTCAGCTGCAACAAGTTCTTCATCCATAGCTGATGCAGAGAGTAGTTTCTCATGAATTGAACAACCATCAGTTTAATAAAGAGTATAAAGATTGGACTGTGTCTCAATGGAAAAAGGTTATGTGGTCTGATGAGTCCAAACTGACCCTGTTCCAGAGAAGAGAGGGAGGTGAGATTACCCATCATGCCTAGTGCCTACAGTATAAGTCTGGGGGGGCGGTTTTATGCCCATTCTTATAGTATAAAAATATAAGAGGGCAACTCTGATGTTTATTTTGATTGCATAGGCACTGTGTTGCGTAAATGTTATCACAACAAATCTCAAAGAAATCAAATCTAAGGCTGTCCGACGAAATATTGTGTGTGGCTTTTTTTTGTGGTTTTTTTTGACCAGGTAGTGCTATGTACAACTGTAAACGGTTGCAGAAAAAAATAATAGACCATCAAAAGCCATCAAAAACAATGGTGATGCAATGAACTATTAACTCCTGTGTGTATCATGTGACTAAAACAGACAGAAAAGAAAACATGGAATGAATAAAAGTATTGTTTTTTGTCAGTACAATGACATAGATATTGATGGAAGAACTGAAGTGATTTTGGTTATCATCAAGAAAATCATGGAAAATGGCTAGATATTAGCTCTTAAATTAAACTTTTATGAGCTATTTTTGTTGTTATCATTATATTTGTCCAAAACAAATGTACCTTTAGTTGTACCAGGCATTAAAATGAACAAGCAATTGAAGAAAACAAGGGTGGTCTAGTAATTTTTTCCACAACTGTACAATAAAAGTCAGTATGGAATGTGTGTAAAGTAAATTAGTCTACAGTTGTTATGTTAAATGATGTGTAATGTAAATAGTGTAAAAGTATACTTTTTGAATCTGTATTTCTATCAGACGTTTCTTTTGAAATGGTTAATTCAGCTATGACACCTACTGCAATACACTTCCCCCATCTGTACTTTTTTTCTCTGAGAAAAGAGCATGTAGTGCAAACTCTGATCATAAGTCTTTTCTGTCATGTGGTCACATAAAGAATCAAGGAATACACAAGTTTGGAGGCTTATAAACACTCGATTTTCTGTGTTTCTAGCTTCTTTTTTTATAAAATATATTGAGGACATTTCATTTCATTATTGTTTATTTTATTTATTTTACCATGATGTACACTGAAAATAAAACCTCTATTTTCAGGGAAACCTGGTTGAGAAGGCACACCATTCCATCTAAAATTCATAAAAACAAAGATAAAGATGTATAAAATAGAGACAAAAGACACAAGAGGACAAAGGGGAACTTTATATGACAAAATCTCAAAATCAGCTACACAGGGTTTCGCTTTTTTTTTTTAATCAGTGTTTTAAATTAATACTGTGAGACAATACCATTAAGTTGTGTCATATTCTGAGCTTTATTCCAGAACCAGAAAGCAAAATAGAAGAAGGCTGCCCTTCCAAACTCTGTAAAAATCCTTGTTACCTTGCAGACAAGTCATCTCACCCCATTACTATGACAGTGAGGAGTTCAAAAAGGAATCTGGGAAATCAAATTTGATCATGGAGTCTTATATTGTTAATGTTTAAGATGAAAATACATTTGATTCTGGACAAAACTGAGCTTAAAACACCTAATGTTTAGCTGCCAAAGTTTATACATATTTCATGAATGTAGTGGAAAAAAAATGCATATACACACTGAATGCTGAAAAGAAACTGGCTCTGCAGAGATGAGTTTCTTTGAAATTTCCTGTCAGGTAAACCCTGCGGTGAATTTCAAAACAACAGAATATCTGAATAAAACTCCTTTCTGAGTAAAAATTCCTCCACACTTAAAACTGTTGGCAGTGGTTTTCACCTACCTCTCTGTAGTGTTACAGTTTCATTTTGCCTCTCATTGTACAGTGTGGTTGACTTGCATAGACTGCGTGGACAGTTTCTTTGCAAAATCCTCCTTCACTGGTAAGACAGTTGTTCAAAGGTTGCTGTCTGTAATGTATCTAAATGTGTGCTGCCAGTTTATTGCTTTCTGTGGAAAGTATCAACTATGACCTATATAACCAAGACACTGTGAGATACAAATCTAATTTGTACATTAACCTGTACTAGAGGCCACCTTTCCTACCGATATATGTTTTATTTCTGAAAATAAAATGTGTTGTTATTGTACTGTCTTGGATGTCCTCTATTCTGAGGAGAGATGTAAAGAAAATGTACACAAATTACACTTAGTTTTGTGCCAGTATAATTTTTAGAAAGATATGTTTATTGGGGTTGTAAATGTACAGAAAATACTATGCATAGTATAAAAACAAAAAACAACAGTAAAACTTAACAGAAACATATCACAATGACACTATCCACTCGCCTTTGTCCCACACTCAGTACCCCACCCCACAGTAAAATCTAGAGATGAAGGATTAGATCAATTATTAATGGTAAGACATTCAAAGAGGGGGCACAGGCAAAGTTTATGGGCTTCCTTTTTTTTTTCTTTCAGAAATACAATAGGATATCAAATCACTGATCCAGTGTTTATAGGGGATTCCTCAATGTTCCAGTTCTTACGAATACATTTTTTTATACACAGCACACCACAGCAAGCAAAATCAAATATTCCCTATGGCGTGTGATGTTCAATGAGCTGATGTCACTGAGTATCTATTCAGTATGAATGTTTCAGCTTGTTTTGTGTTAGTGATTTACATAATTGTGTTAGAAGGGTGTTTGTGTTTTCTGTGTGTTAATATTGCACCCAATCTATCAGTGGTTACATATCTTCATCAGGCCCTCAGAGCCAAAACAAACAAAAAAATATTCTGTCTGCAGTGTCTGATTAAAGTTGTCCACAAAGTAACATCAGAATAAGTGAAAAATACAAACAGAAGGTGATATAAAAATGTTATACAATATACTCAGCTTGAATCCTTGTTAGATAATTGGATGATAATGCTAATCAAAAATGTAAGAAAACAATACATAAATTACATTATGTTTGCACAGCAAAACAGTAAGGAAACCATGAGATAGGCTGTGTGGGCGAGTCATGTTTCCTAACTTCCTCTTTTAAAACTGAAAAGAAGTGAAGCTTCTAGAGAGCATGTTGTGGTCAGCACAAGGGGGAAGGGGCCCATAAGGAGAAGGGCTTCCCTCATTTTCATAACTCCCTCCCCCTATATTCCCTGCATACAGTAACATTAAATTTCCATTGTGACGCACCAGTTTACTCTTTCTATTTTCAGTCTCATTCTTTTGTGGTTACTAAGATCCCTTAGTTTCATTATGTATTTCCTTCCCTTTGCTAGGGCCTTTTTTTTTTTTTTTAAGTTCATGGCAGCCAAGTACTAGCACACATTTGATTATGTAACTGTGGCTGTGTCCTCTTTGCAAAGGTGTAAAAGCACATACACTCATGTAAAGCTGACTAAATCACTCAATATGTTTTTTTTGTTAATTTTTTTCTTTGATTATCAAGATGTTTTGACCCATGTCTTTTTGAGGTCTGTTTCCAGGGTGTATGTTTGCATGACATGGACACATGTAAATGCAGCCACATGATGCAACAGCTGTCAATCAACCAGTAGGCTTGTTTAGAGGGGGATTGACTCCATGGTTTTTGGTTTATTTTGTTTGTTTTTGAGAGTTCTTTAGTTTATTGTGGAATTTATTCAAACTATGTCGAGACTGTGATGTATGTGACAGAAAGTCAAGTTAACCTGTAAATAAGTATTTAATTGTACAAGGGGTGGTTTAGGAACCATACTTGAGAGAAATATGTTTTGCTTTCTGTTCTAGCTACTGCTGAGGGTTGTGTGAACTATGAACCTACTGTTCGGTGAGACATGCACCTTTGCTATTCATGTGTTCTGTTAAAAATCACAAGTCAAATAAAATACAATCAGAGCTCTGGCCCTGGCTGTTGCCGGGTCTTCATTTCACCTCTTTTACACCTCACTCCTGATAGTTCCTATCTGGTCCCATGGCATCTAAACCTTTGAAAACACATCATAAATATTTTCAGAACCAGAAAGGGGAATAATTGCTAGCAACAGACATCAATAACTTTATGATGGACAATATTAAACCAGAGTTTAATTAATTGATATAGAATAATAGAAACATTTGAAAATGTACAAACCTAATTATTTTATGACAAGCACATTTAAGATCAAAGTTATTTAGAGAACATTATAATAAGCTGTAAACTTGGTATACAAAAGTCATCCCAAACACAGAACAGAACCAATGTAAAACACTAATTATTACTGATATTTATTTTGAATATCTAAAAACAAAACAAAAAGGCAAAAGAGAGCCTGTACAACAGAGCAAAAATCCCCCTGAAATTCTCAGAAACCAAATTAAGCCGGTGTAACAGGCTAAAGTATACCTCCTGTCACAGTGTTTTCACATTAAAATAAAAGCCCATCAAAAACAAAACTTTATAATGCACTTGAAACATAGTGTTAATTCATTTGACTGTTCATAATATAATACGAGTCATAACAGCCTGAAACTTCAAGTTCTAAGACTAGCTAGTCCCCCCTGCAATATTAATGTTCAAATTAAACACATAAGGATGCTTCAAGGTCACACTTACTCATGATCATGCACTCAGGTTGGAGTGTTCTGAATGACTGTAATAAGGACAGTAGGTGTGGTAGCTGGACAGTGGTGGTGTAGTGTTATATGTGTCCAAGAAAATACATTTATATCCCATGCAAATATTTTATCTCTTTGTAAATAAAAGTGAGTAAATATACTGTATAAATACAATCAAATCCTCTTTACACAAGAGGGGTATAGTCTGGCCTGGAGGGGTATAGTCTGGCCTGGTGGGGTACAGTCGGGCTGGGAGGGGTATACTCTGGCCTGGGCCAAACTATCAAAATGAAAGTCCAGACTGGTGGTATACTTTGGGGGTATACTTCTACCTGTTACACCGGGTCAGAGATACATGAACATACAGTCTTTCATAACACTCCCACCTGTGTGCATGACCCTGAAAACAATCATGATTGCTTTGACGTTGCCTTTGTTTTGTTTTTCATTATGATGCACAGATTGGATGGCACTTTTAATTTTGTTGTTCTTAGTATAGTGATAATAAAGATATCCTGTTCTATTCTATTCTATTCTATTCTATTCTATTCTATTCTATTCTGAACATTCAAATTAATTAAACATTATGTTACAATGGCATTTTAATGTTTTGTTTTTAATGTGCTTTTATTTTCATGTGTAAACACTACTGAGAAGTGTGGTAGTAATCTTTGATCTTTGTGGAAGTCTATTATTTTTACTGATTGAAATTCTTCTGGATGAAGTAATAAAAGTAATTGTTTGGAGTTGTAAGACTTAAGTCAGTTTGCTTGCTCATTTATGTTATCTGAAAGAGCTGCACCCCCTGTAAAATGTTGAAAAATCAAGCAATTCTCATGTATATCACTCAACACTGCTGATATTATAGAGGTATAATCTGGCCCAAGTGGAATAATCTGGCTTTAATCCCAGGTATAGTTCATACAGGGACATACTTTGGCCTACCAGGTCAGTTGGGAAATGATTAAACCAGTTTCATTTGGTATTCACTTAATAATGAAGAGCTATAAAGTATTACATTTCTTTCTAAGGGTTCCATGTTTATTCTCCTTACTTGATCCCCAATTTGTGAATGACAGGCAAAGATTAACACTGCATGACAACATTTAAGAACAGCTGCACAATCACAAAGGAAAAGTTGGTCTTGTGAAAATACTGTGATTGGATCACCACCAACCAGGATGAGACTGAAGTTTACACAGCTTGGTGTTTGAAGTGCAGGAGGCAAAGGGTCTTTTTACACAACTCTTATTGTGATGACGCTTGCTTTTAGCCCTATAAAAAGAAGCAGTGCATACACGGAAAGCGACATGGACTAAGTGTTGTTTTTTGTCATCTCTGACTTGTGATCTGGATTGGGACTCCCTCTGGACTGGAAAAATGAATGGAGTTGTTACACTATTCGCATTCATGTGCTTGGCCGCCTCCGCCAATGCAGAGCACCATCAGCACTGTCGTATGTTTCATTGTTTTGCTTCAGTTATTATTTAACAGCCAGTGGTGCACGAGTATGGAAATGCAGTTAACATTTTATCAGCATGAACAAACTTTTTATTATTTCTCTTTCAGATTCACCCAACATTACAGGATTATTGTCTGTGGTAAGTTTCCTAAATTTCATTCAAAATCCTCATCAAAGCAAAATGATGGATGTTTTTTTTTAGTATAACACCAAACTTTTTTCCACTCTCAATGAAACCAGATGACCCTAAAAGGTGAAATCAAAGCATTTGGAGCCATCACTTATGATTCAACAGCCAGCAAACTCCGGTTCAGATCAAATGAAAGCTTCCCAACAAACCATTCACCAGGTTTGGATTTCCTGATGTTTTTTGAAGAGGTAACTGACTTCTTCTTTTAACAAATGCAGTAACTCCCCAACATCCCATTTATGATCTAACATTTTTTATTATCTATCACGGCTCTGTCACCATCTGGAAGGGGATATTCTATGAGATTGACAGCAAAAGCCAGAGTTGTGTAAAAAAATCATTGCAATCAACAGCACACCCTCTGGACATTCCTGATGATGCCAAGTATTATGGCACGGTAACCGCTGGAAGTCGAACTACTGAAGGAGAAGGAATAAAAATCAACATATGGATAGGAACAATATCAGATGGGAAAGGTAGATGAGATGCTAGAAATGAATTAAACAGACCTTTTTCCTGGTGAAGTCTGACAGTGGTATTGATTGTTTTCATTTTTCCTCTTCTTCAGTCCAGTATTCTATGTCTGTAACTATGGGATGTTTGCCTATGAGCACATTCTACTTCACTGAGCCCACATCACTCTTGTTCAGGTTTGTGATTTCTTTCTTTGAAACCCTATTTACCAAGTACGACACATTTATACTATAGTCTGTCAGCTGCACAGACACATGCTGCAATGAATCTGTATGTAATCCTGTTATTATTTGATCACAGTCTCATGGAAGTTGAACATGAGATCAAGGACCCGGATCTCCTCGTCGTGCCCTCCTTCTGTGAGAACCAGCCTTTAGAGGAGACGCCTGAAGGGACAGTAAACAGTTTCCTCAATGAGTTCATGTAGATGAAGCCTTGCCTCCAGAAAATCTCGAATGCAAGAACTCCAGAGGTCTCATGTGACACAAGTTTTTTTGTTGTTTTTTTTTTTTTTTTCTTATGGTTTGGTTTTTTGCATGACACTGCACTGCATCACAACTGTTTGATCTCCCACTGTCCTGAAGATATGGCTTTGAATGGCTCATATTGTTTCACAAACACACCGATGTACATGTCAGACACATGACATGAATGATAGACATAATAGGCAAACTTACTAACAGTTGGGAGCTTTTCAAGTTGGTACTGCTTACAAAACCTGTAAGATGTTATTGATGGAACAATAAAATTTCAAAGGTGTGAAATGTGTTAAGACTCATAATTTATCCAAGTTTGTTTCCTTGTGAAGAGTGTAAATTTATCAACAATTTTAATATAGCCTAACTACATCAGATTGAGGCCAGTCTATGTATACCACCATAAAGACAGATCAGAAATCATGAACAATAAAACATGGTAATTTATATGCTCATCATTATTATATGGGTGGGGGGTTCAG
>JAPQRP010000008.1:5040384-5068989 GCA_037367295.1 Apogon hyalosoma
AAAGTAAAATTATATGATGAAAATCTACAAATATACAAACTATCCTTAAAAAAAATTTAAATAGCATGAACAAAAATAAACAATCTGACATTTCTGAAGAAAAATTTGTGCCGTTTTAACAATATTATGCCTCAGTTTATCATTTACACATGTGCATTAAAACTTATAGATCACAGTGGATCTACAGATACAGAAAACATTATTACTCTTAAAATGTTTAGGATTGTTCATATTTCTTCAGGTTCAGGATAGTTTATAAATGTAAACATTTTCATGTAATTTTCCTTTTTTTTTAACTAAAACAAATGGAAAAATGAGAAGTTGTCATTATTTGTTGGTTATTATGATAGTATTTTACTGGTCTGACCCACTTGAGATGGAGTTGGGCTGAATGTGGGACCTGAACTAAAATGATATTGACACCATTGAAGTGTTTTTTTTTTCATTTCACAAATTCCTCCCACAAGCCAGATTAAACACTTTGGTGGGCTGGTTTTGGCCCACGGGCCTCATGTTTGACACCCGTGCTATAGCTAGATAGATATTTTTTGTTTCAAACATGTTTAACATTCACTGTACTTAAATGGCACTTTCGTTTCATTTCCTTTTCTTGCCATGTGTGAAGAGGAGTAGGTAGAAGTATAAACTTAAATATTCCTATACTCTGAATGTCTGTGTTTCATCTAACAGGAGTAGTGATGAGGTTCTAACAGCAGAGGACTGTGAAAGTGTATATCATTTGGTTTACTCAGCACATCGACCCATTGCTGTTTCAGCAGGGGAATTTCTGTTTAAGAAGTAAGTGCTTCGTTCCTATTTATGTTCCTACAATAAGAGTGATTTACTCTAATCCAATACATGTATTGTTGGAGAATGTCCACATGTCTTCAGTGTATTTGCATTTAAAACTGGTTTAAGATGTGGAAATGTATATTTTGTATAGTCTATTTTTTTTCCTTTTTTAATTTGTTTTTTTTTCTTCTCCCTTTTTTCTCTTTCTTGTAAAAATAAGGAAAAGCTAATAAAAAAAAAATTTTAAATCCAACACATGTATTGTAAAACCACAAAACTATATTTTCCTAAATATCCTAGCTGCAGTATTTTTGTGAATTACCTAGATTGTGACAATCCAGTTTGTCTCTGTAGAGTTTCATAATGAACCAAAAATATTTCACACTCAAGTGAAAAAACATCTAAAGTTTCTTCACTGGCTGGACTTGTCATTCCATCAGTCATTGTTTCTTCAGCAGCAGCAACGCAATATGTTGCACCAGCTCTGAAAGTTAATGCAAGGTAATGGTAATAACACTCTCTATAAGATACTACTGTTACTCTGGTAATTGAGTCATTTAAAAGGTTTGTTTGCAGAGTAGCAAAGTTTGGACAGTGATGTTTTATTTATTTATTTAACAACAATAATACCATTGTTAAAAACCCTCTGACAAGTACTCTAGTCATATACTAATTTAGATGGATCATAATTTTGATTTGTGAGATTGCCTAGATTGTGGTTCTCTTCATCTTCCTCTTGGTGACATGTTTTCACAGACCATGTCAGACTATATTTAGAGTTGTTTATTTGGGCAGCATTCACCAGAGGTTTTTAACAGCCTTGTTTTGTTCTCATTGAAGACTCTTCAGCCATCGGGGTCCTGAGGAGGAAGGTTTACCCAGGAGGGGCAGGCAGAGTCTCAATGGCAGCCTCATCAAAACTACAGTTTTCTTCTTCTTGGAAAGTGAAGTAAGGATAGATATTGGATGTTAACTTTGAATTAAGTGAAGTCTTAACATCTTATCAAGACCATTAATAGAATCTGGAGTGCTTTATGATATACAACTGTACTGTATTGATTAAAAACATCTTAAAAGATCTGGATTAAAACCAGTACTCATCTTTGTACATCTGTTGTGAATAGTAGGTTTGTGGTTGTTTGATTTGATACCATTTGATGTTTGACAGCTGCATGAACATGGGGCCTACTTGGTGGATAGCCTGTGGGAGTGTGCATCAGAACTATTAAAGGACTGGGAGACCATGATCAGTCTGCTTTTGGATGAGCCCATGCCAGGGGAGGAGGGTATGAGTCCACTCTCAGACTTTCACAGCTCACATTGTCAGCTTCAGTATAATAATCTATTTCTGCAACTGGATTATTGGACAATTAGGTAGGTTTTTATATACATTGTTGATAAGTGTCTCTGTTGTTTTTAGCCCTGACAGATCGGCAGGAGACGGCTCTGGTTGAGATCATGCTCTGTGCCATTCGACAGGCTTGTGAATGTCACCCACCAGTGGGCAGGGGTACAGGAAAGAGGGTGAGTGTCTCGTCGGGCATGCACCACATCATATGTTTCAGTGTTTCTGGAATACATTTCAGCCGGCTAATATGACTTGGGTTTTTTTTATGGAAAAGGTTCTGACTGCAAAAGAAAAGAAAACTCAGCTGGATGATAGAACAAGGGTCACAGAGATGTTTGCTGTTGCATTACCGCTGTTACTTGCAAAGGTGATTACAGGTTTTTTACACCGACATTCTCCTAAGACATGTATTTAGACACAGATTTTATTCTTAAGCATTTAATTAATTGTTTTTTTCTCTCTGATTATAGTACTGCGTTGATATTGATAAGGTGACTAATTTGCTGCAAATACCAAAGTACTTTGATCTTGACATCTACACAACTGGACGCTTAGAAAAGGTTTGTTGATTATTGCATCTACTTTCTAACTTGTAGAACACGTGCATTGTCAATAGGCTAACAGTTTTTTCTGTCTTTGTAAGCATTTGGATGCCCTGCTGCGGCAAATCTGGGAGGTTGTGGACAAGCACACAGACACTGAAGTCCTTGAAGCCTGCTCTACAACCTACCACTATTTGTGTAATGAAGAGTTCACCATATACAACCGTGTGGACATCACCCGATCTCAGCTTCTTGATGAACTGGTTGACAAGTTCAGTAGACTCCTGGAGGACTTCCTGCAAGAGGTGGGTGCTGTGTCATTCCTCTGCTGCTTCACGGTGTATTTAAAAGTTCTCAGACTGAAGTGGGTGATTAATGAATGAATGAATGAATCTTACTGCTTCTGTATCAGGGTGAAGAACCAGATGATGATGATGCCTACCAGGTTTTATCTACCCTCAAGAAGATCACTGCTTTTCACAAGTAAGCAAATGAGCAGTGTTTTTTAATGAGGTTAGATTTGAGTATTGACATTTACATGAATGCAAATTTAATTAAGTCAACATTTTCATTAACATTTTCTTGCTTTCAGCGCACATGACCTCTCTAAGTGGGATCTCTTCACCAGCAACTACAGACTTCTCAACACAGGTCTACAGAATGGGGATATGCCCGAACAGGTATTGCATCCCCAACAGTAATGATCTCCAGCTATGAGAGTCTTTCATAATTCTAAACCTGTACTTCCAGTCACATTACAGCTAATCTAGTCTTCTTGGTTTCTCTCCCCAGATTGTGGTTCAAGCTATGCAGTGCACACATTACATCATCCTCTGGCATCTAGCAAAGGTCTCTGACAGTGCTTCCTCAAAGGTATTTATTTATTTATTAATTTATTTGTCTGGTCATGGGACACATACAAAGGACTTATATCAAAATTAGCTGAACAAATTTGCCAGCCATACTTGGGAATTTGATTCTTTCCACTATAATTGCCATATTAGAAGAACAGTAAGCTTTTCAAAGAGTTACTTTTTTTAATGTGTTTTTCTGCTAAATAAAGTGGTACTCCTTTAGTCAGTGTCCAGTTGCAAAGCACGCTTCACAGGTGCCTTGTTCCATATTTAGTTTCATACCAAATATGTGCTAAAAGTTGTTTTTATCTAATCCAGTACTTTGAGTTTTGGTTCTACTAAGTCCTTAACCTTTGATTAGAGTAAACTTTCAGCTCTTCTTATTAGATGTAGCTGACATTATAGACTTTTGTGTATAAATATTGTGTGAATTGCTCATCAACCATATTTGATATTTTTATATATTTTATGTTCATATGAATATATTAATGCTAGATAAACTGCAACCTAGTTCACTGAAACAGTTAGACCTTTCTCACAAACTGGTGTATTTTTTTTTAATTTATTTAGGATGATATGGTGACCTTGAGAAAGCAAATGAGAGCCTTCTGTTTGATGTGTCAGCGTTACCTAAACAGCATCAACACTGCAGTTAAAGAGCAGGTGGGATCATAGTGAAAATACTGTTTCTTATACAACTGAAAATTTGTCAGTTTCTTTGTAAATACTGAAGTGTTGTTTTTATCTCAGGCCTTCACCATACTATGCGATGTGCTGATGATCTTCAGTCACCAAATTATGTCTTCAGGACGGGAGCAGCTGGAGCCTCTGGTGTATACGCCAGACCCTGCTTTACAGGCAGAGCTGCTCAACTTCATCCTGGACCAAGTGTTCATTGATCAGGATGATGACAACAATAGCACAGGTCAGTGCACATTACCATTCTTGTGTTAATCCATTAAGTCTTAAATATTGCTCAAATAATTGTGATCTTTTTTTAAGTAAATGTTCTGCTTAAACTTTCAGATGGACAACATGATGATGAGGCCAGTAAAATAGAGGCCCTGCATAAACGGAGAAACCTTCTTGCTGCCTATTGCAAATTAATCATTTACAATGTTGTTGAAATAAACACAGGGGCAGACATATTTAAACAGTATATGAGGGTAGGTGTAAATTTCTTTTTATTTATTGTTAAGTATTTATCTGGCCCTGCTGTCCAATGGTGTTTCTTCTTTCTCCTCAGTATTACAACGATTATGGAGATATCATCAAGGAAACAATGAGTAAAACAAGACAAATAGACAAAACACAATGTGCAAAGACACTCGTACTGAGTCTGCAAAAGGTTTGTTTAATTCTATTAATTACGGTACACCTCACCTGCTTTATGAGGACAGACCATGTATGTAGTTTAGTTTAATGTGTTTTTATTTTGTTTCATTTGCAGTTATTCAATGAGATGCTGTCTGAGCTCGGCTGCAATTTTGACCGCTCGTCATCAGCTTTCTGTGGTATTAAAGAGCTTGCCCGACGCTTCTCGCTAACGTTTGGCTTGGATCAGTTAAAGACCAGGGAGGCCATTGCAATGCTACATAAGTAAGTGTCAAAGCAGTATTACATGCCTTTCTGTTCTTACAGTGAAAGCATTTGAAACATTGTTACTCATTCTTCTCTGTTTTAGAGATGGGATTGAGTTTGCTTTTAAGGAACCTAGTCCTCAAGGAGAAGGGGGTCCACCTCTAAATTTAGCCTTTTTGGATATACTGAGTGAGTTCTCCAGCAAACTGATTCGCCAGGACAAGAGGACAGTGTGAGTTGGCGGCAGACAACTTGGGGGAGTAATTTGTTTGATGGAACATTGTGAGATTCATTCTTATATCCTAATCCTTGTTTTACTGAAATCTACAGTCACATGTACCTGGAACGTTTCATGACGTTTCAAATGGCCCTGCAGCGAGAGGACTGCTGGCTGCCTCTCATCTCATATCGAAACTCCCTGCAGGCCGGAGGAGATGATGACACCATGTCTGTCATCAGTGGGATCAGCAGCCGAGGCTCCACCATCAGGAGCAAGAAGTCTAAACCGGTCACTGCTACCAAAAGGAAATTACCTGAAGGTGAGCAATGATAGGATATTATATGATAATGATATTCATGTAAAAGGGGTGATGACATGCACATCCAGTCGTTAAAAAGTGTGCAGGATCCCAAAAAAGTGTATGAAAAAATAAGACAAGGTCCGCACAACCTGTGAGCTCCCAAGACGATATTTATTCACCACAGTGACATTTTTCGGCATCTGCCCTTCATCAGACATAGGAACAAAACGTCACTGTGATGAGTAAATATTTTCCTGGGAGCTCACAGGTCGAGCAGTGATAGTCAGACATTATTAGAGACATGAAACATTTCTTCCTCTGCACCAGAACTGCTGCTTAACTGCTCATTTAAATGCTGTAGTTGTCACTGCTCACCATAACACTCATGAATAATGTGTGATTTATTTATTGTGAAGTCACTAATGTGTGTGCTTTTTCAAACAGTGTATGTCAATCAGTATTTTTTTAAAGCATTGACCATAGTTTGGGAACATTTTGCTGCATTTCTTTGCCCACATCAGACCTAGTTCATACATGGAATTTTTTTAGTTTAGTTTTTCCTCCTTCATTCTTAAAAAAAAATCTCCATCTATATAAAAAGGCACAGACACAAAGCACTGGTAAGACCATGCCAAAACCAGCAGGCTGGCTCCCACAACCCTGGAAGGAGTTTAAGAAAAAAAGAAAAATCTAATAAACACTCATGTAGGATTAGGCCGGGCTACAATGTTCCGTTATTTGCACTCATGAAATGCTCAAACTATGAATGTAAAATGAAATGTTATTTGCTATCATGCCCTTCCTAATCATATTAAATCAGGCAGCTATGTACACATTCATGAAACACTCATTCATAGAATTATACACAACATTCTTTTGTCTAACAGAAGAGAACAGCTGCAGCAGCACTGATGCAGTTTGGATGAACTGTGAGCAGAATGTGCAGACGCCGGTGATGATGCCTTCACCTCACCTCACCTCCACTGTACTGAGGGATCCAAAGAAGATGAGACCAGAAAACACCTACACGTCTGGATACACGATGCCATCAGAGCAACATCCCCATCAGCCTGTGCCTCCACAGACACAGCAGCCACAGCAGCAACACCATCACCACCAGGCTGCCATTGATTACAAGTACAAAAATCTTTCTGCATTTTTATTACCTTACCCTTAAATATACATGTGCAAAAGTTGCACCTGGCTTTTGCTAATTTGTCAGGTTTTAAGGTGTGGAGTCTTGCTAATACTAAACCACTCTCTATAGTACGCAGGTTACTTGGATGTTAACACAGAGGCAACAAGCTGAGGCACGTCAACAACAAGAGCGGGTCAACATGCAGTACGCCAAGATGAGGAACCACATGCAGCAAGCAATGTAATAAGATGGCATTTCTCTGTCTTCATTACAGAGATTTTATTATTGAACACAACAGAGAATAGACTAGGTTCACAACTTGCATATCCGTCCTTTGCTGACATGTTTCTTTGTGTCCTCCATAGTCGTCGAGGCTCTGGACTTATGGAGGATGATGAGCAGCCAATTGTTGAGGATGTGATGATGTCATCAGAGGACATCAACGAGGGCATGGATTTTGACACAATGGACATTGATTTAGTAAGTTAAGAAATGTTCATAGATAGTCAAAATTATAGACAGACTTTCCCTAAAGGTCTTTACCCACCAGAGGGGCATGATTATCATCTGATCTATGTACTATGTTTATTTTTTTCATTTTTTACTCCCATTATTTACGAGTACTTTATAAACATGAATTTTATATGGTGACAGAGTGGTCACACATATTTAGATTAGACTAGAGATAAACAGGCTATAGAGGAAGCTTCAAGTGATGTTTAATACATTACTTTTTCTGCCTGTACATATCTATATATCTATATCTATCTATCTATCTATTTATTTATCTATCTATCTATCTATCTAGATAGACAGACAGACAGACAGACAGACAGACAGACAGACAGACAGACAGACAGACAGACAGACAGATAGACAGATAGATAGAGATAGATAGACCTTCTGTAAAATGGAAAAAATAATAATACGTAACGTACCTGAAAGTGTGTGATCACTATGTATATAATAATTTAAATAATGATGCTGCTTTCTCTAAAGTTTTAAGAATTTCCAAATTATTGAAACACTTTTTCATCTTGTTGCATGTTTAACACTTAACTGTTATTTTCCAGCCGGCATCAAAGAATCGAAGAGAACGAACAGAATTAAAGCCAGACTACTTTGATCCATCTTCTATCATGGATGATTCGGTAGGAAATTCTCTCTTTGTGAAATGCTATTGTTTTATTTGTTTCTTTTTTTAAAAAATATGACCATTTAGTTTGGTAGGCAGTGTTATTGCCTTCTTTTCGAAACTGTCATAGACAATGGAAGCTGAAGTCAGCTTGGATTCACTGCAGGCTCAATAAATACAGGGGCAACCCTGCTGCCAAACAGCTAAACAAAAGTTTTTCTGTATCTTTAACAGGCCACACTGCATAGATGGAACTGACATACTAGTTTATTGCAGTTTCATCCTGCATTAAGACCAGTGAGAGAACAGTGTGGATATAGTGTTTGTAACATGTTGTTCTTGTTTTTCTGTCCTCAGGTTCTGAATGTTTCAATGTTCTAAAACAACATAGATCCATCGAGGACACTGTAGATTCAAAATCCTTGGAGGATGTGATGGATGACTGTTTTGTAAACTCTGAATGGAGAGAAATGGACTACTGAACATGGTTTGTGAGACACCAATGTTTGCCTCTACAACACTTTGTCACATTTAGAGGGACAATTTGAATTTGAATCTGATATTTTCACACACCAGACTTTTGTCACACTGCAAGAGAAAGGTGTTGGCTTTCTTAACTCTGGATTCGCTTTTGCCAGCGCAAGATGTTACGATGCTTTGTTCAATAAAAGTGCCAGTAGAGAAACTTACTCTTCATTATGTGACAGGTGCATAGTGAGGAGACAATAACAGACTGAAATTCAAATGATTAATATATACCTTTAATTTGTTTTAGACAAAAATTGTCTGATGTAAATACATAGTGGCCAATATACAGGAAAAGTGAACACAACTTCATGACTAATAGTGAAGTGATTATATAATAGCCAAAAACAATTCTATGTTTGCAATTCTTACAGCATTCAGTTGTTGTTGAACACTGAAATTGTGTCGCAGAGGTGCTGTTTCAGCACAGTGGTACTATTATTTTTATTTTTAATTACAGGCTCAATCAACATCTCTTTGACACAGTGTGAACAGAAACTAATCACAAGGTTTGTGACTGCAGCATTTGTTTCAGGGCCATTAAAATAAATTGCATTAAACTGTAAAGGTGTTGATGATATTGTGTCCACTTGCTGTACTTATGAATTGTAGATTTTGGCATGGCATGTAGCCATATATCAAAACATGTACATGTACACAGTAAAGTAAAATGTGAACAGGCATCTCATACTGTTTAAAGGCCTTGCCACAGATGATATACAGCATTCTCAGATTTCTCTGTGATGATATTTTTTAGAGATTTCCGTGTTCTGCTTTTATACCTTATAGATAACTTTGATTTTTAGATATTTTGTAATGACAATCAAATGTAAAATAATGGTTTCTAATCATGTTATTTCTCATATGCTGAAATAATCCTTTATAATGGACAGATTATGTTATAAATATGCCCAGCTGTTTGTATTTTCTTTTCATCTCTCTTGTACTAATAGGTGAAAAATCATACATGACTATGAACTGACAACAAAATTTTTCATTATTTTAATATACACAGCACTCATAATGTCATACATGGCTTGACCTTAATCACTTGCTTTATTCAATATCTTGAATATTTTTGTCCATTGTATATTATCTAATACTGTCAAATAACATTAACATGCTGTAGTGCAATCTTTAAACGAACGAATCTGAAAAAGCGTTGAGAAAGTTGTTTGCATTTTTGTTTGATGTGGGGTTTTTTTTTTGTTTTGTTTGTTTGGCCTTTTTTTGTTCATAATATTTTAATTTTTTGGTGTATCACTGTCAAGTGTATAAGAGTTACATAAATATTCTAAATGACAAAAGTTTTAGGGTTATTTAGTCAACTATTATAGTATCACAAGTGTATATTATACAGATTCAAATGTGTAATATATTGTGAATCGGTGCTCTTTTTATATTTGCTGATTTTGATTGCCTGAAATTTTAGTAAAAGGTTTAAGAACTAGAATGTAACTATTTGAAGTTAACCTACTAATTTACAAGTATACATACAGTACATTTATTTGTTTGTCTTTTAATGGACTGTTGAGATTTCTTTACAAGTATGTGTTTGGGCTGGTCAACAGATACTGACTTTATGGGAAAATATATAGTAGTTAGACACAAAACCATAATTTCCTCACAATCAAGCTATAAACTGGAGAAACAGACCATGTGGTCTTAGAGGTTTATCATATACAGCACAAACTAACTATTCATGGTAGGCATCTTAGACTTGCCTGTAAATGTTCATTAATCATTTAATATGGGATCTTTTATGTTTTACATTGATCTGCTTAAAATGTGCATACATCTGTTTGTTTACACATATTTAAATAATTGTGTATATTAAATTTGTGTTTTATTCTATTTACAAAGTGCCCATTGCATCCTTTATGATTTATATTTATGTTAGGAGATGTAACATGAACAGAATAAACCCTTGACAAACGGTGTGACGTTTCTATGAACATACATTCATACTTGATGAATGAATGAATGAATGATGCTTTAAGAAATGTACAGAAATAAGTTTGCAATTAGGGTTATCTTTCAAAATATGATTATGTTATATAAAAGTGTAAGATTTATTTTCACCTCTTAGCTAATGTATAATTAGAAATGTAAAAGGCACAAATTCTTCCCATTTGTGGTCCAAAATAGGAGCCAATTTTGATGCTATGACTAGTTATAGTACAATTTGTTCAAATCTAATTTTGAGGAGATACTAATTTAAAATTTTACTGTTTTTGAGTAGAGTGAGTTATTTACTTTATAAAATGGTGAAATACTTTGCTAAGTAGTATATTTTTGCCATTTAGTTGAATGAGTACAGTAAAATGGTATAAACAAAGCCTTTGTGAGCTGCAGAGTGCAGAGCTAGCGGCAGCAGCTAAACCCGCACGCATTTGACCCTGTGTGTGCCATGATGATCTACACATCCGGTCTGTGTGGATGGAAGATGGCGACACTTATCCTCTCTGGTGAATGGATCAAAAACTGGGAAAAATCAGGAAAACACGAGTTGTGAGTACATATAAGCTCAAATGCAGTGTTTAAGGTTGTAGGAAGTAAAAAGCAAATGACCGGCAAGATAAAGGATAATTACATTTCAATCCGAGGCCAGTCTTCCAAGCGTGTATGCTAGGGCTAACAGAAACGGAAAGGTTAGCTTAAAAACAGTTTAGCCAAGTGTCCTTCTAAGTGCTGCTAACTGCGCAATTTCACAATAAAATATGAATAATTGACTATATAGCCTATTTATAGTTTAACACCCATATTAACTCAGTTTTGTAGCGTGGTAGCATGACTTCAATTCAACTAGGTAACGTTCCCTGCATGCTAGCAAGTTCCAGCTAGCCTACGCTCCCACTAGGCTACTTATGAATTTGTAAACACGGGGGCTAACGGAGCTAACTACTTAGCCGTCATTTAGCGCACTATCTGACTGCCGACTGGGCCGATTTTGAGTTGGGGACTTCTGAAAAACACAAAATGGATATTAATTGGCCAACATTAACCGGGTACATACAACTGAGTAGCATTTAGGTTGATAAAGTGAGTTAGTGTCTGTGTAGCGGTTTCATTAGCCTTAAGTGGAGGGAAGTGACGAATCTTGACATTAATTTTTGT
Organism: Apogon hyalosoma; assembly: GCA_037367295.1. NCBI lineage: Eukaryota > Metazoa > Chordata > Actinopteri > Kurtiformes > Apogonidae > Apogon > Apogon hyalosoma. The sequence goes on from JAPQRP010000008.1 coordinate 5,051,938, forward strand.
TAGCTGCGTTAGCTGTGCAGTCGATTGTCTCTTTGAATCCCATATTGGCAAGTCACGATATTGTAGAAAATGTGATTTGTTGGTAAAATGTTTTCTGACCGTTTAAATTAAGTCCATAATAAGGAGACTGCACGTTCAAAGCTAACATTAACGACACAGTTAATTGACGGTTTAGTACCATATAGTTGGGTTGGCAGTGGTACTCACAATTGTTCCCCCGTAGATCAGCTTCCTACGTGACATTGTCTAACGTTGCTGTCGGTATATTGTATACATAAAGTAATCAGATGGTTGCTAAACTATGTTATCTGAATGATTGTAGTATTTACCCCGCTTAGCATGCTCTAACGTCATGTATTAATTGATAATCAGAAAAGTATGGCGTGGCCAGCCACTTCATTAATTAAAGGAAATTTTGAAAAAGATTTTTGGAAACTATATTCAGCCCATCTATCAGTTCCACCCGGAGTCATAATAAACTGATCTGCAGTGCTAGTTGCTATTTGGTCTAAGGATGAGGCCTTGCATTTCTAAGAAAGACCACTGAGATGCTGAAACTCATCAAATCATAATTACTGTAGCCCTGTGACTTTTAGATATTGCAATAAACTTGCCACTAATTGAATTTTCAGACAAGTAAGCCAATGCAAGCTTGAATATAAGTACTGTACATATCCTTACCATCACAGCCTTCACAGATCCTTTATGTGGACTGTGACTTCCAGTTGTTCAGACAAGAAAAGATGCTGTAAAGTTAAATCTTTAGTCAGCCCAGCTTCACCTACATTAAGTCATAAAAAATATTTGCCTATGTGCAGTACAGCTGATTATATCTGATTACACACCAAAACCCTTAAGTTAGAGAGCAGAAGTTGGAGGCCCTGTATGAACATGACTCAGAGACCCTCTAGTCTACTGACAGAGTGGACTAGACTGCATCAGGTTGAACCAAATACACCATTTCTGTGTAATGATCGGCAAGTCATTACTCCCCAAACTGCCTAATAATTTTGAGAATGTGTCTGCCCCTTACATCAATCACTTTGGCAGATTAAACAGTAGGATTGACTACAGTTAGACCTGAAAGTTAAATTAATGCTGTGCTATTGTCGGAATGATTTGTCAAAAGCTTAATGTGAATATTAATAATGTCAAAGCTGATGGTGTAAATTCACCTTGTCTAAACTGTCAGTGTGGCTCATCAGCCTGCCCTTAAGTTATTTTTGTACATCTTGGTTTTATTTTTCTGCAAGTAATCAACATAGGTATTCTTGAAAGATCTAAAGTAGTTGCAAATTCCAACTGCATTGCTCTGGCACTATGGCATACTTTAAATTGCTGTGAATGTTTTAAGCGATTGATTAATCGCACTGCATTGTAAGCCGAGTCAGAGAGATCCCAGGTCATCTTGCTATCTTAATATATTAGATATAGACAGCCTAATCCAAATCACTAGTGAATGCGTAAATATGATAAATACTGTTGCTGCCACAGACTGTGGATTATCTGACTAACCAGAAATGTTTAATTTTTTTCCACAGTGTACAACTCTGCAAAGCACTTACAGAGAAAACAGATCATGGTGAAATTAGAGGTAGGTCTGATGAATATTTCTTTCTTTTGTTTTTGGTTGAATGTGTCAGAATACTCAAATCCTTTCTCGTTAATTGATATTTCAAACTGCCAATATTTTAAACATGCATTTATTAGGGCTTTTAAAAGATATACTTAGTAATTTTGCCAGTTATGTGTCTTTGGTAGCAGTATAATTTAAGATTCGTCCACAGTATACAGTCCCTTTAGGCAAATTTGTGGTAGTGGGCAACATAAATTATGAATTGCTTTGTTTTGATAAATTTGTTTGTTATTCTACTACTACTGTACTACTATGTCTTGGATGGTTTGTTACTTATAATGTGCCATCAATGTGGTGCATTTCATTTGAAGTTGAAATCAAAATTCCTGACTTTAGACTTTTTCTCATTAAATTTGTCATATCTAAAGTGCAGTCCAACCTCTACCCATGCACTTCACGCTGCCATGTTTGTATCCACATAATGAGGTATAATAGGATGTTTTTAACTGATATTGCTAAAGGTAGCAAACCTGGCTGCGACTGGTGTTACTTTTGCATTTCAAACTTTGCACTAGAACGTAGTCGGTTCAGGTTTGATGTCATTGCCAACTCTGACTTCTGAGGTAAATGGAACACAGCAGTAGATGCCATTAAATGACCTTGAAAAATTTTTGTTTTATTTGGTTTGTTGTTCTCAGTTGACAGTTATTGACCTCTCAGAACTTTTCCATACCTCCAGTCAAGGAGTGACTTCTTTTTAAACCATTCATTGCAGTGCATACCTTCCTGGTGTCTTTGTAACAGGATCCTGAATGTCACAATAACTTTCTGGTTAATTTAAGTTAGATGCAGGCTGAATGTTTGTGTAATGAATTGAAATTATCGATCATACATAATTATGACGATCAAAAGAAAGTTAATTAAGTGTTTAGCTTTGTTAAGGCAACATTGGCCTGTTGGCATATTTTTGTGCTTCTGTCAACATAACAAAACTTTGACATTTCTGTTTGCATCTACAGAGATACAGACTGCCTTATATGAACTCTGCTGGCAAGTTGTGCAGGGGAATCTCAAGTCGAGTCTTGTTACAGATGTCCTCAGGGACATGATGGTAAACATGTTTTTTTACTTTCATTGTTTACGTGCTAGATTTTACTATGTAAAGCTGACTCATTACAATAAATATTTTTTGCAGCCCCTCACTTTTCTTTTTCATTTCAGGAATTCCGAGATGATATGCCATCAATTTTAGCAGATGTGTTCAGTATACTAGGTGAATTTTGGTTTTCGTTTTGAAGATTGAGTTATGACATGAGGTAGGATTAGTATATTAGATATTTTTGCTGTCATATTAATTATGTTTTTTTCTTCTTGTTTTTCACAGACTTAGAGACTGGTGCACTGGAAGAAAAAAACAAACGCGACCATTACACAAACTTAGTAGGCGCGTGTTTGGTAAGAATTATACTTTAAAATCCTGACAAACAATACTGGGCACTACAACAGTTTCCTAACATCTTTGTATAGGGTCGAAAAAAGGCATGGAAATCATTGAAAGCCTTCCGCGAGCCACCTGCCTTCTGGCTGAAAAATAAATGTCTTTAGTGCATCTGGAGTTCGTAATTAGTTGGAATGGGTACCATCAAGTTTTTATTGATATTAATAATCTTACCAATACTGCTTATCGATCCAGCACTTTAAAGGTTTTCTTATCATTTCTATTTTTGGGTTAAGGTTACAGTTTGAATGAGAATTATTTGCTTTGTTCTTATTGTAAAACCAATAACATCAGAACTTGTCAATATTGTGATCTGATTTAGCTACGGGGCCTGTTTAATACCAGGTTTTGCTACCCATCCCTTGTAATCAATGTTATATTTAGTAATTGGAGTATTTGTTGTGTATATGAACTCATAAATACTTACTTTGCCAACAGTGATGTAAAAACTATGGAAGATGTTTTGTTCTTTGGATTATATTCAGGTCACCCTCTGGTAGCGTCATAAATTTCAATAGACCAGGGCCGTAATGTATTACTTAAGATTATTGTTTTTGTCAGCTTTTTGTTCCAGAAGCCATCTTGAAAGAGAGACTGGATCCAGAAACCCTTGAATCTCTTGGACTCATAAAACAGGCCCATCAGTTCAATCAGAAGATTGTAAAAATCAAGACTAAACTATTGTAAGTAAAGTGTACTGTTTCAAGTTACTTGACAACTGTTTTTTTTGTCTTTTTTTCCACGAAAGATGCTTTAAACATACCCGCACCCACTCTACTCTTTACTCTGTATTTAAGTTGAGATAGAGAATGAGGCAATGTTGTTTTATTAGTATAAAAGTATTAGTCACTAGTGTAATTAATTTCAAATTACAGTCCTTTTTACTAGGTACAGAAAGAAATCATCATATTTGTTACTTAAATGTGCTGTTCCTATTGTATACTCATTGTTTGTGTGTTTTGTTTCTTCTCAGTTACAAGCAACAGAAGTTTAATTTGCTAAGGGAGGAGAATGAAGGCTATGCCAAATTAATCACTGAGCTGGGCCAAGACCTCTCGGGCAACATCACAAGCCACATTGTCCTGGAGAGTATCAAGTCCCTCATAGGTACTGAACAAGATGAATTGTGTTCTGCATGAACCTTGTATTCAGTTTTTTGTATATGACCAGTAATGGCTGAGAACTGAAACTGTCCCATGATTGAAACCATCAAAATGTCTTAGTGGAACTGTCATGGAAGTAAAACTGAGGCAGTGTTCTAGCCAAATCATCATCATAAAACAGGTTGAAAGTTGCAATTCTTGGGTCTGCAGTAATCTCTAAACCTCCCTGTTTAGACCAAGACAACTAGATGAAAGGATTTATCGTTTCCATAGCAACAAACTTCTGTATTTGGGCTGTAACTACTGACTTTTCAGGCTTTTATCGGTAGCTGGACATATATTCTAGTGTCTGAAAATACGAATGGAAATGGTGCTGTATTTCTAAGGAAGAAATGGTGAAATTGTAAAAAAAAAAAAAAAATCACCTCAAGTAAAGGAAAGCTGCACTGTTCTTGCATTGGACTTTGTCTGAACGGGGCTTTAGATCATCAGTTCTTCTCCATAATATGACAATGAAACATGATCCGTACTGTAATTACAATAACTTTTCAGATGGTGATAATAACACTGATACAAACAATGCACACATTCCTATCCAACCGTGTATCAAGCTGGATGGTTTACCTCTTTTAAACGTTGAGTCTTTGCACAATTGTGTTTTTTCCTCCTTTTGGCTTCTTAGATTCAGGATTAATGGTGTCCTACTGCAGCTTTATGCTTTGCCATGTACCTGGACATAACAATTTGTGGTTTTTTTAGGTTCTCAGACCAGGGGCTGCTGATTCTTACCCTGTTGAGATTCAGAACAGGTGGCAGGATAGCTTCAGTAGCACTTCAAGGTTTTATTCAGTGCTTCTGAGGGTTGTATCTATGAACTTCCCACATAGATAAAAACTAATTTAGTTTTCCAATATGTTATATTTGGATGTCAGTAAAGTGAAGTCCAGTGTAACCGTCTTTTAAAGTATGCTCCATTTGTCCTTATTTCGCTTTTCTACAGGATGCTTCAACTTAGACCCTAATCGAGTTTTGGACATAATTCTTGAAGTGTATGAGGGTCGATCTGACCAAGATGAATTCTTCCTGTCTCTCATTAAGTCCTACATGTGTGAGCCACTCACTCTTTGCCACATCCTGGGCTTTAAGTTCAAATTTTACCAGGTGAGAATATGAAGTACAGTGAAACACAATAGTGAAAATATGTAATGACTATTTGTATGCGTATATGTCTTGTAATTTGTAGCATTTGTAGGAGGCTTTTATCTGTTGTGACAGGAAATAATATCTGTCACATTTTATCTGTCTTTAGGAGCCCAATGAGGAAACACCCAAGTCACTTTACCACATTGCTGCTGCTCTACTTCACCATAATCTGATTGAGCTGGAAGATCTCTACGTACATGTAAGAAGAATTAAAGACTAATGATGATATTTGTTATCAGAGATTAAGCATGTGCATGTATGGTCTTTGCACAAGTCTGTCCGATTGCTGCTGCACACCTTTAATAATTCTGAGATGTGTTTGTTTTGTGACTTTTATCCAATATTTTAGTTCTCTCAAATGTTATGCATACATTTATTTTGCAGAACATTAAATATGTAGCCCCTGCAGAACAGTTTGTACCCAGACTAAAGACTCATCTGTTTGTTCTTTCTTTCCAGCTTATGCCACTAGATGGCTCCATTGCAGAGGAACACAAACGAGACATCTCAGAAGCCAAGCAGATTGCACGTAAGCTGGTGATGGTTGTGGTTCCCTCAGAGAAAAGTGAAGACAAGGAAAAGGAGAAGGACAAAGATGAAGAGAAGAATGACAAGGTATTTAAAATCCCTGTCTCTTGGATTTTTACTTCTAAGTTTAGGGCTATATTAATTAGTCATTGCATGAAAAACAACACAAAAATGAATGTACAGTTTGTTTCTGTAAAGACAGTTTTAATTATTTACCCTTACACTGTGAATAATGTATTATTTTATTTGTATATGTGTGTATTTTGCATCCATGTCAACGATGGTTTAGCAGATTAAACAAAGGCACATCAGGTGTTGCCACTACCCTGTGTCCATCATGTAATTGATTGTTAGTGATCACATAATAAAATATGTGCACACTCAGTTGTTGGTTCTCTGTGTGTCCACAGCCACCTGATAACCAGAAGCTTGGTCTGTTAGAAGCACTCCTAAGGATTGGAGACTGGCACCATGCCCAGAGTATTATGGACCAGATGCCTTCCTTCTATGCTACTTCTCATAAGTCCATTGCGTTGGCCCTATGCCAGCTCGTCCACCTGACTGTGGAGCCTCTCTACAGAAGGTGCTGATTTTCTTTATGATTTAATTTTTTTTTTTTTTCATGCTTCATTTACTGCTCACTGTGCATAGTGAAAGCACCAAGTAAAAACTACATTTATCAAAAATCCTTTTCAAAGAAGACTGGCTGATACTTTTCTGACATATTTGTCTGTTCCCAGGGCTGGTGTCCCTAAAGGGGCTCGGGGCTGTGTGATCCAACCACTGAGAAACATAAGAGCCCCGCGACCTGCAGAGAGTTTTGAGGACCTACGAAGGGACACATTCAGCATGCTCTGCTACTTGGGCCCTCATCTTTCTCACGATCCTGTCCTTTTTGCCAAAATAGTGCGTCTGGGCAAGGGTTTTATGAAAGAGGTACAGAGTAGAAACTAATACTACCACCTACAGTGCATCTTATTTTGATTCACACTAATGGTTTGTGTTTTATGTTGTAGTACCAAAGTGATGGCAGACCTGATGTCAAAGACAAAATGGTAAGGGTTAAAAATAAAAAAATATCTTTGTGCAACTGTGCTATAGATTAATATGTAAGAGTAAATGGGATAGTTTTTGCCGTGATTACATCAATTGACCTGCCAGTTTATATGTATCTGTATGTGACGTGTGGGGATGTCATTCATTTCGATTACTTGTTTGTTTGTTAATTGCAGGATACACTGCTGAGTTGTTTTCTGAGCATTGCAGACCAGGTGCTTCTCCCTTCCCTCTCTCTGATGGAGTGCAATGCTTGTATGTCTGAAGAACTGTGGGGTCTCTTCAAACTCTTTCCCTACCAGCACAGGTGAGATGCATACACTCACACAGGCATCACCGACATACCACTGTGTGATTAATAACCCAATTGCAGTCCTCCATAAGGGATTTACAAACACTCCTGATGAACAGTAACACTTCACACTGTTGGTTTTCAGCGTGTGTTTGTTACTATTTACTTAGATGCTAAGGATTGTAGTACTTTGTAGGTTTTTCATCTGTCCACTGTACTGAACTGTACAGTTACTGTAAGAGGACTTATTTTGATAAGAGCTGAAAGTATTGCAAATATTAAAACTTTAGTTTACAGTGTGCTCATCTGTATATTCCTCATCATAATAATTTACAAATATATTTTAAAGCTGCTTGGTAGACAACAAATTACTTGACTGATTACTGATTTCAATGTTTTGTCATCCATTATGGGAAACTTTAAACTACATTTAAAAACATACAATGTAAAATTCATCTCCCTCTCATCAATATCCTAATATCAATATCAATATCCTAATTTGAGCATTTTTAAAAACATAGAGTAGATGACACTTTCCTCAACCAAAGCAAGCTTCGAATTACAAGCTGTGAATGTGATCATTTACTTGAAACTCATACTGAGAAGTTGCATACATAATAATTATGCCGGTACTTCTAAGTATTTTGTTGCTAAATCTTTTTTAATTCTCCCTCTTTTTTTGCCCCAGGTACCGGTTATATGGACAGTGGAAGAATGAGACGTATTCAAGCCATCCACTATTGGTCAAAGTCAAAGCTCAGACTGTGGAAAGGGCCAGATACATAATGAAGTAAGTTACTTCAGGCTGTACCTTTGGTTTTTGGTTATAAAGCTCTTGCAGCTCTTATTGAACCCCACTGCATGATGCATAACTGAAGCAAGTTAATATTTAGAGCAGAGAGCCTCTGATATCGTAATGAATTTACCTCATAACATTGGCACAAATAGGTATCATAATATCAAAGCTATTTTATTTAAATAAAATGCTACTCTTCACACTACTGTATCACCAGTTGTACTAATACAGAAATAAGTGAACCTACCTTTTTAAAAAAAATTGTATTAGAAGTGTTTTTTTAATTTCTTTGACACTTACCTAAGTGACTGTCTTTGCCCCTCCCAGGCGGTTGACCAAAGAGAATGTGAAACAATCCGGAAGGCAAATTGGGAAGCTGAGCCATAGCAATCCCACCATTCTTTTTGATTATGTAAGTGAATTCTGTTTAATTATTTCTCAATGTTGTATTGCGTCAGAGATTTATGTCAAAGAAAATAAAGTTCTATTCCTTTGTTTACTTATTTTTCCAGTTACATTTGTGGTGACGGTGTTTATGTTGCATACATAAATAATCATGTAAAGTTTAGTTTTCATAGCTGATTTTAATCTTCTTCTATTCATCAGATGCTATCTCAGATCCAGTGGTACGACAACCTCATCGTTCCAGTGGTGGACTCTTTGAAATACCTCACATCCCTCAACTATGATGTCTTGGCCTGTATCCTACTCACACTGCTCCCCTTTATTCAATCTTCTGTCACATTTTGAAGTTTTATGTTTTGTATGGTGTTAGAGGTGAGATGTGTGTTGAAAGATCTTCTTTTCCAGTTGTCAATAGTTTGTTACGCTTAACCTTGTCTTCAGATTGTATCATAGAGGCTCTGGCAAATCCTGAGAAGGAAAAGATGAAGCACGATGACACCACCATTTCCTCATGGCTTCAGAGTATGTATTTGAATATTTAAACTGGTTGTTGCTGTGTGGTAGCCACATTTGTTAGCAGGGAAAAGGAAACAAAATAAGGCTTTCGGGAGTTGCTAATATGCATCTGTTGCTCTTCTTATACCAAGGTCTCGCAAGTCTTTGTGGAGCCGTGTTCAGGAAATATCCGATTGAGTTAGCTGGCCTACTTCAATATGTCACCAATCAGCTCAAAGCAGGAAAGAGGTGAGTTGCACCCAAAAAAATCCACAGGACGGTTGGCAGTCACAATTCCAACAGGAAGTGATTATGTTACATCCTTTAAGCTTAAGTGACCCCACTGTATGTTATAACTTTGTCCCAGTGTCTCATATTATACAGATATTCTTTGCTTATATTGTCTAGAATATCAGTGAAGAAGAATTTATAAATAATGGATTGAATACTTTGCAGCCTTGTAAACTAGGAACAACCAATGATGATATATTCCTCGAAGTAGTGTGACTACAGCCCTTGAGTATTGAATGTAAATTTCTGGATTCATAATTTTATCTGAAAGTCCTTAAAGTTACAGAGCATAAACACGCCATCAGTCAATTTATTTGTCCTTATCCTCATTTGTACAGTATTGATGTAGTCATTATGAAATCAAGTGTTGATACCAGTATAGATGTTGAAAGTTAAGTTTGGCTTATGTTACTTTCTGTTTATTATTATTTTTGTTCCTCTTTTGTGCAAGGAAATGAATAAATCTTCATATTATCACACTATGATTTCATGAGCACACTTTTAATGATACAAATCCATGGATCAACATTTAACTCAACCTTTTTATGAGACTGTTAAATATCGGTGACTGCCTTTGGTGAAATGCCATCTTACTTACCAACATATCATCTTACTCATTAGTACTGATACATATGAATATCCCTTATATCCATAATTGTTATTGTTAAAACATGGAGTGTTGACACCGCTATCTTTTGTGATGTCACATACACATTTTGCTACGTCTCCTATGTCCTGTAGTTTTGACCTATTGATCCTGAAAGAGGTGGTGCAGAAAATGGCTGGAATTGAGATCACAGATGAAATGACCTCAGAGCAGTTAGAGGCCATGACAGGAGGGGAGCAACTCAAAGCCGAGGTAAATTGTTAATTGTAACAGTAAGTTGTAACAGTAAACAGTTAAAAAAAACAGTAAATTGATCATGCAATTTTCCTGAGCATCCTCTCTGTCTGTCTGTGTAATAGCTCTGACCAGTCTATGTTATAATTTTGATTCTATCAACAGGGTGGCTACTTTGGCCAAATCAGGAACACTAAGAAGTCATCACAGCGTCTGAAGGATGCACTGCTAGACCATGAATTGGCCCTACCACTATGTTTACTCATGGCCCAGCAAAGAAATGGTGTAGTTTTCCTAGAAGGAGGAGAGAAACATCTAAAACTTGTTGGTCACCTCTATGATCAGGTATATTATATATTTCTGTTAATATGTTAATTAATGTGTAAACTTTTAAATCCACATCAACTTTTACTTTCTAGCGATCAAGTAGACCTTTTCAGTTTTCTTTTTGCTTTCTCTTCTGCAGTGTCATGACACACTGGTGCAGTTTGGTGGCTTTCTGGCCTCCAATCTTAGTACAGAAGACTACATCAAGCGGGTTCCCTCCATTGACATCCTCTGTAACCAGTTTCACACTCCACATGATGCTGCCTTTTTCCTGTCTAGACCAATGTACGCCCATCAAATTTTGGTAAGTGCAGAGGTTTTAGTCTTTGGCTGATCATTGTCTCGATAATGTTCACCTTTTCAGGATAAATGAGTAGCTCTATTCCCATAAAATTAGTTGACCCATATTCAGTTTGTTGGTTTTTCTTACAGTCTAAGTATGATGAGCTGAAGAAAGCTGAAAAAGGGAACAGGCAGCAGCAAAAGGTACACAAGTATGTGGCAGCATGTGAACAGGTTATGACACCAGTGCACGAGGCTGTGGTGTCTCTCCATCCAGCTAGGGTCTGGGATGATCTGCGCCCCCAGTTTTATGCCACATTCTGGTCCCTGACCATGTATGACCTGGCTGTGCCACATTCTGCCTATGAGCGCGAGGTCAATAAACTCAAAGTCCAGATTAAGGGGATTGAGGAGAACCCTGAGATAGTGAGTACACATACCAGTATTTTTACACTATTCACATCTGAAGCGTCTTAGTACTTTCATTTCCAAAAATTTCTATAGTTATTATGTTGATATCACACAAAATTGCTTCTAAGTTGTAGTAAATGCCAGTTATAGGTAACTGTGGTATTTGTTTATGATTTGACTGTTTGTCATAATTTCACCCCAAAACAGCCCTTGAATAAGAAAAAGAAGGAGAAAGAACGCTGTACTGCCCTGCAAGAAAAACTGCAGGAAGAGGAAAAAAAGCAGCTGGAGCATGTCCAAAGAGTCCTGCATCGCCTCAAACTCGAGAAAGATAACTGGTTGTTGGCAAGTAGGTATCCTCCAGCTGCTGACAACTATGTTGATGCATCTTTTCAACTATGTTTAATCGTGAAAGAAACTGAGTAAATGTGTAGAGATGTTTCAAATGTAGTTTTAGAATGTGAAAGTAAATATGTACTATAACAATGTTTAATTGTTTAGCAAGCTTAAGTGATGAGTGTGCATTTCATAAGTGACTGAGAAAATCAATTCATACTTTGTAGTCAAGTGAAAGAAGAGGCTTAATGTTGTAAAGTTGGACATGGGCTGAATTAATCCTTGTCATATTCACAGTATTGATAGCTCTTGTGATTGTTTCTATTTCTGATTTAACTTTAAATATGTCCTGACAGAATCCACAAAGAATGAGACCATAACAAAGTTCCTGCAGCTCTGCCTGTTTCCTCGCTGTATCTTTTCTTCCATTGATGCCGTATACTGTGCCCGTTTTGTGGAGCTGGTACACCAGCAGAAAACACCCAACTTCTGCACTCTGCTGTGTTACGACAGGGTAGGACACTCATTCACTTAAGATGATTATAACTAATTCAACTACACTTTTACAGGAGACTTCTTAAAGCTGCAAAGTGCTGTATAGAAATAGAATTAACATTAATAATGTGATTAATGAAGAGGTTTTACAATGTCCTGTTCATCCCACTTAGCAGAACAAAAGTGACAGACATTTCCATTAAAACACTTCAGAATGACTGTAAGTGTAGAAAAGCAGCCACTTAAGTATACACACACATTAGCCAGATATAAGCACTTAATAATTTGCCCTATCAAGACAATTTACAATTAAAGGTGTTTTTGAAGGTAGAAGTTTACTGAAGTACTCATTTAGCATCAAAGCCTTAAAGTTGCACCTAAAATATTACGTATGCTTCGTCATCTAAACATATGTTTTTGTATTGTGTTGGTCTGCAGGTGTTCTCTGCCATCATTTATACTGTGGCCAGCTGCACAGAGAATGAGTCCCACCGCTATGGACGTTTCCTCTGCTGCATGTTGGAGACTGTCACTCGCTGGCACAGTGATCGTGCAGTCTATGAGAAGGTATCCAGTTCTGCATGATCTCTACATCTTTATTCGTATATTCAACATTTTTGTTTGTGTGTGAGCAATGAGCTTGTAATTAATGTGTCTTTTTAATGTTTTCTCACAGGAATGCAGCAATTACCCTGGCTTCCTGACCATCTTCAGAGCAACAGGGTTTGATGGAGGGAATAAAGCTGATCAGTTGGATTATGAGAACTTTAGGCATGTAGTTCATAAATGGCACTACATGCTGACTAAAGTAAGCTGCCTTTTATTGGTTTCTTGTCTTTGAAATTATTTTTGCAAGATGTGTGTGTCTTAAATTGATGTACTCTTGTCCCTTTTAGGCTTCAGTTCACTGCCTGGAGACAGGAGATTACACCCACATACGAAACATCCTCATTGTGCTCACCAAGATCCTGCCCTGCTACCCAAAGGTCCTGAACCTGGGCCAAGCACTGGAGTGTCGTGTTCACAAGATCTGCCTCGAGGAGAAGGACAAGCGACCAGACCTCTATGCCTTAGCAATGGGGTAACACAGCATTGTGTGCTGTCCAGCTCTCTGTGGAGCATACTCTTTTACTTTGTTTTTGGAATATTAGTGGAATTATGTACAGGAATTAGTTTGTTGTGGTGATGGAATCTCAGCATCTTTGGGTTTGAGTTTTTTGTCAGTAGGATTAGAAAAGAAGTACTCAGGTTATTTTTATGAAATATTGTACAGGGGTAGGGCATGGGCCAAGGAGGAGCGCATTAAATTTAGGTGCAGATCAATAAAAGGGGTGGTTGTCTTCCCTTTTTCTAACATGGTGAGATAATGTAGGTTATTTGATTGATCTCTGGGGCCCTGGTAGACATAATTTTTTTTTTTTTTTTTATTATGGCTTAAACAGTTAAGTAATTCATAAGCAGGTACTGACTGAGTCCCAGATGTTTGACTTGTGAGTGGAATTATTTACTTAGTTTTCAAAGATTTTAACAAATTTGAAGATGGCCAGTGCCGCTAAAGTAGATGGGTTGCACTTTTGTCTTTCACAGGGTTTCTAATTGAGCTTATTAGTGTTAGTCGAGGGACTATAAAAAGTATGATCTTTTTTATCAGATATAAATGATCCCAAACTAGAGGTTTATTGTTTTTTTCAGTTGTACGTGCTGATATTTTATGTTTGCTAGCTAACACATAAACTGGATGTGTTCAGGGGAGACTGGTCGTATAAATAATATATATGTAAAGACTGACACAGGTTCTTTGCTCATTAACGCTCTCTAACATGACTTTTTCTTGCTTTTTGTTCTAAAGCTAATACTGCTGCACTGTGTGACACAGAAGTTGTTTTGAAGTTTGTGTCTCTGCCTTTTGCAAACCCTTTATGCATCTTACAGTTATTCAGGTCGGTTGAAAAGCCAGAAGGTGCACATGGTCCCTGAGAATGAGTTTCACCACAAGGAACAGCCAGCACGCAGTGCTACACCTGCCAATCAACAGAACGGCCCCGGCAGCACAGGCAAACCCACCACCAGCACAAGCAAGACAGATGAGGGGACATCAGAGGATAGTGGTGAGTGACAGTTCCATTCAAAACCTGTTAATTAGTGTATAATGGAGGAGCCAAATGGAAATCGTACCATTCAGTATTGGATGTTAAAGCTCAGATCATGTTTTTTGTTCACTCAGCGCTGAATCATTCTGGTCTAGAGTTATTGTTTCATTGTAGCACATCTTTTAGGGACCTATCAGCAATATAATTTTAACTCCCTCGCAGAAATCTTTCTTGTTAAACCACAAAATCAAACCGCAAAGCAATTTTTGCACACCTCTTTTGTGTTTGCAACAGCATCTGTTTATCACAAGGTTTGACTAATCTGAGAATTAATACATTGGTAACCATTTTACACATAGCACTTAACATAGATCCTAATAAATCTGTGCTCACACAGTGCTTGGCTTATTTTCTTGTAGATCGGGGCAAAGACAAAACTCAGGGGACCACAAAGCCAGTAAACAAAGCCAACAGTGCAGCGGCCAAAGTGACCACCACCAATGGCAACGGTGCTCTCAACAGGTAGGCAGAGAAATGTCTCACATGTCAAAACAGCTAAATGTAATATGTAAAATCATACCCACTTAAAACACAAACTAAATTCTGTAATGGGTTAGTTCAGGTGGAATTAAATTCTGTTCAACAAAATATTGAATAACATATTTGTTAACTTATTACAGCACTAAAGTTGTAAAAGAACGGGACGAAAAAGAGAAGAGCGGGAAGGAGAAAAAAGAAAAGAAAGAAAAGACACCAGGCAGCACTCCTGAGGCAAAGGGGGAGAACCGGCGGGAGAAGCAGAGAGATGAGAGAGCTGGGAAGGAGGAGCGGATGGCACGCGAGGGTAAGGAGAAGACGCCCAAGGCCGACCGGGAGAAAGTGAAGTCCGAGGAGAAAGGCAGCAAAGACGACAAGGTGAAGGCCGGCAACGGGGAGCCCATGGAGCCGTCCAGAGAGCGCGACGTCATCAAGGAGTCCAAGACTAAGGACAAAGGAGACCGGAGCGCTGCAGCCGGGTCCCTCAAGTCACCAGTTCCCAGATCAGAGTCGGCTGAATCTGAGAGGGGTAAGGAGGCTTTCTGCTGATCTGCGATCAGTCAATACATGAGGTTTATTATAAAGCCTGACCAGTGGTGGAATTCTGGTGCTGATAATGATAAAATAGAAGGATATTTTACAGTTCAATATTAAACTTTTTCATCCAATACAAGACTAACATCAGTGCATTGAACAGTAAACATAACTTTTAAATAACTAGAAGTAAAAAAAAAAAACCACAAATATAACAACAGTATATAGCTTGAATTAAGAAAATGGGCATCTTTTTTCTATGACATTTTCTGAAAACAATTTTCATTAAACCTTTTTGAAACAATTGAAAATATGTAATATGTGACATAAATTAGTGTTGCAATAATATGACTTGAAGTAAATAATCTAACCTTGCAGTTTCCATCAAATTTACAGTTAAAGTGTTGGGGGGGAACAAACAAAACAGACTTTTCAGGCCATATTAGTGTTGTGTACATTACAGTGATTATCAGAATACGATTGATAGGTTAGAGCTAGTTTTCATGTTGGATGATATTGGAAAACTTGCGTGCTGAAACTAATGTACTTGTAGTAAGTCTATATTAGTCCCTTAAATTAGTCAGCTATAGTTAATGTGTGATTTGCAAACCAGTGAGAGAAATATCCTCACGTACTAAGTTGTTCACTTTCAAGATCATGAGTAAATATTTCTGCTACAATATTTTGTCAGAGGAAGCAGCTCAAATAACCCTTTATTATTACACTTTCCTCAACAGATCACAAAAGACGAAAGCTCGACAGCCACTCTTCTCCGTCCCACTCGTCGTCTGTTAAGGTTAGTATGGCTTGAGGAAGGCTGTGCCCATTTCTTCTCTATCTGCCGGAGCGTTCCCTGCCGTTGCACATTCCAGCAGCCCTGAGGATCACCAAGGAGAGTTGTCGTTCATGCAGGCATCTGGAAACCCAACCGTATCCATGGGAGTTGGAAAGCATTCCATGGACATCAGTCAATATTTTGCAGAATGAGGAAAAAATCCTCAAGGACTTAGCCAAGAGATTAATGTATATATTGAGTATTTTCATATTGAAATATTTCTATTTTTATATTAATGAAAGCAGTCAGTGTGCCTTGAGAAGAAATTTTTTTTTTACACATTTCTATATTCCTTGTGGATTTTTGCTTTTTTGAGGAAAATAATCACCTGAAGTATAATTGCTTGTCATGTCAAGAGCTTTGGCCTTTCCCAGTGGCAAAATAAAGCAAAAGCAACATTTTTTTTTTTTTTGTTCATACAAGGAGTGCAGTATTTTCCTACTTATAATGGTGCCCAGGATTTTTGTCCAGTTTTTTGAAAGCAGTGAAGATATCCCAGTTCAAGAGATGTGGAGTATTTTGCTTTTCCTCGACGTGCCCCGATCTGGAGCCAGCAGCCGGTAGAGGGAAGTCCAGCCGACCGCTCTGCTACAGCTGAGTCACCGGTCGCCCTTCTCTCTTGGCTTGTTGAAACGACCTGCACAAAGCCTTCATGTTACACGATGAGTGCCCCACCGGTCCCTGCAGTGTGATTCCCCACAACGACCAGCCATCAGCATCGACAGTCCTACTACCTCCAAGCAAGTGGAAAATCAGAGCCACCAGCAGCCGAGATCAACGGAGAAAGAGTGTTGCGGTTTTCAATCATCCAAAATGCAGAGGAAAATTTGCCTGCCCCCTACAAAGAGAGAGAGAGAATGAGGGGGAAGTGTGGGTGAAGCCTGAATCACCTGGAGCGTTGCCCAAACCACTGGAAGCTTGTGATAGGTCTTTATTTTACCCTTCCACCAGAGAAATAGGCTCCCAGTGTCTTATCCATTCCTGAACTGTAAGTGCCAGCAACAGTTATGTAGCGTATATAGGGATGCAGTCAAGCACATACGAATTGAATGATTTGTCTTACACACACACACACACACACACACACACACACACACACACACACACAGAGGCACACACAC
>JAPQRP010000008.1:5077829-5094867 GCA_037367295.1 Apogon hyalosoma
CCATCCATCCATCCATCCATCCATCCATCCATCCATCCATCCATCCATCCATCCATCCATCCATCAAGTAATATTCATATTTTTCCTTGGTAACTGCATTCAACAACTTTTAAAACAACTTTTAACTGTGCAACCTTTCCTTTTTTAGCTTCCATACAGCTACATCTCTTTTCTTGACCAGCCCACATTCGCTTATTATGAAGCTCCATCATACACTGACAGTTTAAAGTAAATGTCTGTACATGTAAGAAATGAAATGAAGTCCAAAGGGTGAATATAAACCTGCTTTTATTAAGGAAATGTAATAAAATCCTTTGTACATAACCTCTGCACAGAGGTTCATTATGTCCATACATGCAACTCTCATGGTTGAGGTACTTTTACAAATGAAATGGAAAAATTAAACCAAACTGGAGCAGATGTTGTTACTGGACACTAACTTAACCAGGGTCCATCTCGAGTTGCAGTTTGGTAAAACTATCACCAAATTCACATGCACTTTATTTGGGAGAAAGGGATGAGAAAGTCTGATATACCAAACAAATGTAGGCGTACATGGTTTGAAGCATTTTTAGATTTTTCCGTCAGTTTATAAAAAGTTCACTTATACAAACAGACAAATGGTTCATTCATAGCTCTTTCTTCGCTGTACAGTTCACCAGCTAAACTGTCTGCATAATGCAATGCTTGTCACAACCAAAGAAGCTATGGTGTGTTATCATTTACCAAAAAAGTTTAGATTCACAGCTGCAGATACTGCATTCACATGAGAACGGCTTCTAAGTGTGTACAAAGTGTAAACCATAAGCTCAGTTAAACAATTTGAGTATGCTGTTACATAAAAAGGGGTCACTCTCCTAGCCTCTAAAGGATTTATAATTCTTCTCAAGAGCTCGACGGTATGGTACTAAGTGATAAAAGCTGACCTCATTTCAATAAAAAATGGTCTGTCTCGTTTCAAAGTGGCAGTCGAAACAAATGCAGTCTCACGTAATAGATTTAAAACAAGCATCTAAGTGAATACAGTCGGGTGAGTCTGAAGTCCAACAGGCTTTGAAAGCAACACCACCTAAGCAGTTTCAGATGACCACTAATTTCATATTACCGATATTTTCTGAGTAAAAAATGGGGTACAATGTTGTCATTTTTACTGATGCTTAACCCTATAGACTGATGCTTGTCCTAAATATTCTGACACTGAAAATAGTCTTATAGTAAAATAAGAAAATGACTTTACTTCACTAAATATAACATTTATCCAACTTAAGATGTCACCACAAAAATATGTCTGTAAAGGATTTAAATGTTATAAGATTGCCAGGATGTTTCGATCACAAATCATGGCTTTTTTCATGTCTTCAAAATATAAAACAAGTTCCCCAAACAGAAATTGTCACCTAATTTTCATTTGAAGCAACATTTTGCCCTAGTTCCATACGTTTTTTTTCAAGTTAATTAAATTTGAATTGCATTGCCATGACGCCAAATGCTTCATAAGGCACTACAAGAGGCAAATCCCATGTTTCAAGAAGCAAAAGTCCTGTTGCATCGTTGCCCGCTCTGTTAGTGTAGCAGGACTCACGACCCAGCACGAGCACTTCAAGCCGACCGGGTCTGAGGTGATGACAAAGGCTGTTGCCTCTGAGGATGCCAGCCTCGGTGTGTCGGGGGTCACACAGAGGGGCTGCTTCCATCCAGACGCACCAGTGGAATCCACAAATTTCACCTCTGAAATGTAAAAAAAAAAAAAACAAACAAAAAACAGTTCAGTTTGATGGTTTTACTTCATGAACTATGGAAGCTCATTTCTATCACTGTTAAAATAGCAACTCAAAATAGTGAAATAACACATCAAAATAATAGCTTGGCAACTCTATAAAATTAGTAACTTTCTTTTAATAATGACATACTGTCTAAAAGCATTAGTATATCAAAATGATGACCAAATGTCATACGTCTTTCTCAAAATAACAATACTTTCTTATAATAACGATAAACTTTTATAAGAACGACTTAGTTTTTGTGAAAAAAAATAAAAAAGAAAGTTACTGACTGAATGAGATGCTCCCTAAAATACGGAATCAGCATCTCAAAATTGTGACCTATAATATCTCAAAATAATGATTAACTTTGGAAAAAGAACAACTTTTATCAAAATAATGGTCTATAATAATACGGAGATACTGTTAAAAGTACAGAGTTAGTATGTCAAAATGACCTAATATCACAAAATAAATTACAATAAAAAAAAGGCAAACTTTTTAAAAAATACTGATAAACCTTCAACAATAATGAGTATCTCAAAAAAATTAAAAGCATTTTCAAAATGAGATACTTAATGATAATGATGATAATGATGGCACTTTTTTTAAGCTTTCTCAAATTAACAATAAACCCTTAAAAAATGCTAATCTCTAAAAAAAAAAAAAGACAAACTCAAAAAATGAAAACTTGCTCAAAATAATGAGATACTTTCTAGAATACTGAACTAGTGTCTAAAAATTATGACCTAGTATCTCAAAATATTGATTAACTGTCTGGAAAAAAACAAAAAACCAACCAAACAAAAAAAAATCAACATAATGACAAACTATCTAAAAATGATGACACACTTTCTCAAAATAAAAAATAAACTCTTAAAAATAATGATAAACTCAAAACAATTATTTACTATTCCAAAACATTAGGAACTTTCACAGAATAATGAGATACTTTCTGAAATACACAGTTAACATGTCAACATTATGACCTTGTAACTTTCACAACTTAGTATCTTAAAGTAATGATACATTTTCTGAAACTCATATTTTTTCAAAATAATAGCAAACTGTCAAAATAACCATAAATTTGATCAAAATGATGATAAATATTTTCAAATTAGCAATAAACTTCCCTAAAAATAACAACAAACTCAAACAAATGAACTCAAATAAAGTTTGTCAAAATAATGACTAGGAATAATAAAAAAAAAAAACATGAGAAACTTGCTCAAAATAATTGGATGCTCTCTAAAATACAGAATTAGTGTCTCAAAATTATGACCTAGTATCTCAAAATAATGATCAACTTTC
This sequence comes from Apogon hyalosoma, assembly GCA_037367295.1. Lineage (NCBI taxonomy): Eukaryota > Metazoa > Chordata > Actinopteri > Kurtiformes > Apogonidae > Apogon > Apogon hyalosoma. The sequence goes on from JAPQRP010000008.1 coordinate 5,080,901, forward strand.
TTAAAATGATGAAAACAAAATAAGAACAACCTCTTTCAAACATGATAAACATTGTCAAGATAATGATAAACACTAAAAAAAAAAAAAAAAGTCACCACCTTTCTCACGTTAATGACTTGGTATGTCAGAATAATGATCTAGTGTCTCAAAATGACAAACCATCTCAGAATAATAATAATTTGTCAAACTACTGGAAAACAAAATTATGCCAGTCTTTCTCAATAATAAGAAACACTCAGAAATGCTTTCAAAATAATGTCAGCATTTGTCAAATAATGATCAATTATTTTACACTTTGACAATATAATGACAAAATAGCTCAAAATGTTGACTTACCCTCTTGAAATAAGATTAATATCTGAAAGTGCTCAATACATGTTTTAAAACAATGAGCCAATATAAAGAAATAATCACTGATTATGTCACCATTTGATTTAGAGAAAGGTTTTGATTATTTAGACTCACAGTGGCAGAAATGTGCTTCCATAACAATCATAACAAATGGTCCCAGGCACAACAAACCCCGCCCCTCGTACTATTGTAGCTTATTTTGGCATCGACCCAGCTGATGTCATCATGTCTATGTGTGTGCTGATGTCAGCGTATCAACTGCTTCTATATATGAGCCAAGTTTGAAGTAAATTGAAGCAAAATTGATGTTTTATAGATGTGAAATTTTGCCCATTATAAGTAAATGGGAGAAAAAAAAGATTAAAAAAATGTATAAAAAATTTAAACTTTGACCTACTTTTCCCAAAATGTAATCAGATCTATTCTGGGTCACTGGCAATCTATAAGCCTAATTTGGTATGAATTCAGCAAATAGTTTTGCTGCTACAAATATTTGAAATTTTGCCTATTATAAGTAAATGGGAAGAAAAATATTTAAAAATTCATACAAATTTTGAACTTTGATCTACTGTTCCTAAAATGTAATCAGATCTATTCTGGTAATCTATAAACCAGTCGTTTTGCTGCTAGTGTTAACAAACAAACAAACTGAACCAAAATCAATACCCCTTGTCTTCCCTTCGGGGGCGGGGTAATAACAGCTTTTATAAAACAGAAGACCCACCCTCTAGATTTTAACGCTCTCTGTCCCGTACACGTTGTAGCCTTCACGGTACGTGGCAAAATTCTGGGTGTTTGCCGGAGGGGCTGGCTTAAAGTTTTGGGCATTCTTTGCCAGCTTGAGTCTTTTGGTTTCTTGCCGTGACTTATAGCAGAACTCTATCAAAGCCACGGTCATAGCCAGGCCAAGCCCTCCCACCAGAATATAGAAGACTCCTGCCACGTTGCTCAGGCTTAGTGCACTTGTCTTGTCCTGGGGGAGGTAGAGACAACCATTAAGACTCTTTCAACTGGCGACATGAGACTGCACACCCTCACCAATAGAAATCCTACATCCTGCATCACTACAGAATAACTAAACAGTCAATCTGAGGAGGCTGCTAAGTGTGTCTGCAAAAACCCTCTGACATATATTTGCCTAATTTAAGTGATGTAAACTGGAACAACGTGCTGCTAAAATGTGTTTAATTCCTCCTCTTCACATGTAATTTCTACTAAACAGCTGGGAAGGTGAATGTAGAGACAGTTTGTATTTTTTTTTTTTTTTTTTATCTGTCCTGTGTCATGGTCTCTTTACGAGTCCACTTCTAAAGGAAGGCGGTCGTGGTCGTACAGGTCTACAGATTAAACCTATCATAGCTTCTCATCTGCAAAAACACTGCATTACAATCAAAGTGGCAAGCTGTGAAGGCGAATTGAACCATTTTGCTGCTATTTAAAACCAAACAGTAACATTGAAATCCATTTATGTGCATTCTAATCCATCGTTTTTAAGCCTATATGAGTAACGTTACCTCTACAAACTCATGCATCTTTACAATAATTAAAGACATTTAACATTTTTTTTTCTGCAAAACCACACCTATGAAACTTGACCTTTGAATGTCATTTGACCTAAACGTGGTCATATGATATTTAAAGGCCAGTTCCTCAAACAGGCCAATAAATAAATGAATAAGAACACCAATAATCTAAATTTCAATAGAGGTTTGGATGACAAAACAGCAGTATAATGGTTTCAATTCTTATCTCAAAATCTCATGGTATGAATAGAAATTGTGTGTAATCATGCTGAGTTATGTTTGTGTAATGAATTATGGTCTGTGTCAGTAAATTAGACTATGTGAAGTGTAAAGTAACTCTAGTTTTGGATTTTTTTGCGTTAAGGATTGTATTCACGCGGCGGCCATTTTCCTCTGATGTCACATTTACGGCAGACAACTCAAATGCAAAAAATACTATCATAGTTCTGCGTTTAGTCATATACACTTAGAAAATCTAGTTACAGAAACATAAAAACATTGTCATTTCACTTGATGCTGAACATTTGGAGAGATATTAGCAAATATTATTAATAAAAACAACATTTTATAACCTATTAGCTAAACACAGCTAATATTAGCATTACCTTTAATTTTACTGTCACATGATATGGAAGGAAAAATGTAAAACAAATAAATATCAAACTATTTCACAATTAATTTTCTACTTTTCTGCTATGTATGCACTATGCTATTAAAGAGTGATATAAGCTATGAACCGGCTATGCTAACATTAGATATTCAGATAGCTACCACATATTCAGATGAAATGTATTAATCCCTAGAGGAAATCCATGTGTCTTCAGCTGAAGGAAAAAAAGGAAAACAAATACTCTTATATCTAAATCTAAGACATTGTATGTATATCATGTTGTGCTTATGGGGCTGTTGAACAATTTCAGTCTTGTCTAAAACTTGAGTGCATTTTTATTTAAACTATGGGGATATCATATTTATTATCATATATAATAATTATATATAATATATAATATATATATTTATTAAATGCAATATAACACAGCACAGTGGAAATGTGGCTCAAAAAATCCCTATTTTAACTCTAGTTGTTGACCAATAAGTGATCAGTGAAATTACAACAATTTACTGATTTCCTACATTTAAACGACTGGAACACAGCAGTATGAAATTATCCTATCGCAAGCAATATAATGAACGTTACATGAGAGGAAAATGGCCGTTGTGCAAATATGGTCCAGTATGAGGGCAGACAAACAAATCTTCAGATATATTATGTCATGATTGACATGTCTGAGAGGATGTATTTATGTATTTAGATGTTTGCATATGAACAGTTAGGTCACAATGCATTTTGCAATCAGTATAAAAAGACCTGCAGCGACTGACCTTACTTCCCGAGTCCTTGGTTCCACATTCACCCTTATCGTACCACCATTTGTTTTTCAGCTTGTCTAAGATGCCTTGTTCACTGAGTTTCAATACTGCAAGGTTTACAGGAGTTCTTCACGTGGGAAATAACATAAATAACATTTTAATATGTTATTTTATGTTATTCAACTTTTTAACTACTTTATACTGTACAAAGCGATAGAGTAGGGTCCTGGCCAAGACATCACAGATAGCAAGCAACACTACAGTATAAATAAATGTATGACCTTTCATAATCCATGACTACCCTAGCATGCCAGACCCCACCTATATCGCTTTGAGTAATCGGCACACACTGATCACAAGAAGAGAAAAGATTCAAACTAGCAGGATAAGCAGCTGCTGCATAGCTTTCACAGAATGAGAAAACAGATGCAGTACTAACTGAGGGCACATTTCTGCTATGGGCAGCCTTTTGGATGTTTAGCAAGGTGGATCTAACAGGAACCCTTTCTTGACTAACAAGCAAAATAGAGCAGTCCAATTTTATTACCAGCTTCTGGGGGAAAATGTCTCACAAAAATCACCCCATAAAACAGAGTCGGATGGGATTTTACACACTGACAAACACATTTTGTACCAATCAGTGAAGCAGACAGACAAATTTAGTTCTTTCTTCTAAACTAAAAAAAGAAAATGTGATGTGATCAGAGTTTGTCAGTTTGCCAACCATTGTAGTTTCTTTTTAATCAGATGGGGACAAGTAATAAAAGAACCAAATCCTTAATGAGTATAGTTACAATTTGGGGGATTTTTTTTTTTTTTTTTTGTCGTTGCTTGTAAGACATTTTGCTTAATTTACTTGACTGCTAGATTTCCAGGCTTATTTCCTTTCAGAAATAGATCAGTGTAATCCAACATTGTTAAATATATTGTATTCACCACTGTATCATTTGTGAAATAGAGCACAAATTACTTTTTTGATCATGTGAACGAAAAAACACACAACAAAAAACAAAACATTAAGACACCATGCATGATGTTAAGTGGAGGATCTGCAGTCCTGTTCTCCAGTCAGAGCAAAGTTAGGATGATTTTGCATCAGTGTTAAAAATTTGATGTAATTCAGAAAGACAAACTGCAGATATTAATCTTAAAAGCCAAAGTTCTCCACTGGCATTTAGAGGCAGCTACAGACATTATTGCCTTGACTATTACAGCTGATACACAGGCCACTGGCAGCCGAGGAGCAGAGATAACTGCAAGACATAAAAGTTGTTACACGTTATGAATAAAGTAAGTTTCAATAAATGTCTGCTTATGGTGAACTGCAATTAGATTATTTCGATCATGACATTTTGACTTCATTGCATCTGAGAGACACTATGAAGATGAATTATAAACAAAAAGGCTTTTAAGTATGAGGGCATTTTCATTCATTTGGGAATACAGCCTGAAAATTGACTCTTTTTTTCATTATAATTATGGTTAAGCCCAAAACTTTAAGGAACCATTTCTTTTCATTGAGGCCTTTTTTTATTGATCAAGTGACTCAGACCTCAGCCTATTTTTAGTTCAGCAGTGTGACCAAACACTATGAAGACCATCCTTTAACCAAAAGATCCAGATGAGGCGTAAGTAACTCGTATGACTGGTATCTGACATTTTAAGTCTTCCTCAGACATTAACACAAAGGACTTTCATGTTAGATATTGTCATATTTCAAAAAATACAGAGTAACATCTCCATGAAACAGTGTACGGCCTACATCTGCATTCTGCTCATTTCAAAAAATCTGAAACCCTCTAAATATTTATAACCCTTCAAGGACAAACAAAAACCTTTTATTAATTTGTACATTTACATCAGTTGCGTGTAACTGCACAGCCAAACACTTTGATGAATTAGACAATCTTTGTTATTTACATATGGAGGGTAACTTCATAATGTGTTTTTTGGCTTCTAAACTCTGCTGCACAGTGTTCAAAGTTACTTTCTACATATATGTAAGCATTTTCTACTGACACCAAACTCAGTTCATATACATTTTATTTATTCAAGTTTCAATAAATCTTAGTATTTTGTCCTGTATTGAGGTCCATTTTTGTCTAAAATTACCATAATAATATCATATTATCATCAATAAGCCACATTGCAGCACTGCAAGTAATTAAGTAATATTACATGTTACTTCCTTTTTCTTATATATTGTATCGTTAATATTGTTATATAGACTGGGAAGCACATATTGTCACTTGTAGCATTCTATCATTATTATTCGGTATTATACCACTACAGCCTTAGAGGTAGATTTTCTTTCAGATTAGAAATGTGCACTGGCTAGGATGCAACACTTCTCTCCATTTATCAGACTGACATTCACTCAAACCACCAGGTGGAGGCCACGGGCTTTTAAATAATAAACTGGGACACACTGTCCAGATTCACAGTTTATAGTCAATAAAACCTGCCCCTGAATCTTCTCTCATCTGAAAAACCTCAGTTTAACCCTTAAATTCTCTATTTCTGTGCATGAAACAGATCATAACATGGCTATAAAATGTAGGTAAACCTCCGATTGTTGAAAGATCCAGACTGCACAATCCACATTTCAGGGTTTAACAGACAGAAAATACAAAATAATGTTCAGCTGTGACGTGGCCAAATACACACTGGCAGAGCGTACTTATTTTAGCTCTACTGCCTGTTGCAGTTTTGTCTATTAGTGAATAATGTCTGCTTTCATTTACTGTCAGAGACAAACCACTCTCAAACCTCTTGTGAAATAGCATTTCTCAGACGCAGACAGAGTGAACAGATAAAAACAGTGATTTAATAAACCTGCACTGTCTCACATTTACAAAGAGCTGAGAAGGCGTCTGCTGTAAACTGTAAAAACATACTGCTGCTAATGCTGTCTATTGAGTTTCTGCAGCAACAATTCACAAAAACATGCAAAGTGCCTCAAAAACTGAAATTGGCTGAATTAAAATCCACATTTAAAGCCCACTGAGGAAAATCATAAAACACTTAATAGAAACATCAGGCAGTGTATTGTATATGATGGTTGACTTGATGTATTCTCTGAGAAAAAGCAGAAGCATCTTCTTTACCTTTAACTCTTACAGACTAGTTTTGGTGGCAACTTCAATATGAATTTTTACTCTACATTTAACCATTCTTAAGCAATTTATCACAATTTATGATACTATTATGCTCAATATATCCTGCATTTCATTTACTGAACAGGTAGATGTTCATGAAAGCTCTGAGAAATTTTTTGTTGAAAATGTGACTTTTTCAGCAAAATATATCATCAGCTGAGCAGAACAACAGGTGTTTACAACCACTGTCACTGGTCAAACTATATGGTTTTGCTGGTGAACTGGTGTTACAGATAGTCACTATGGAGCCTCTGAACATCCAAATGGGTCAAATCTGATGACCATGAAAAGCTGAAAAACTGTATTTTACCTGAATTGTTTTAATGTATGGCATTAGTGGCTCAGCAGTTATTAAACAGTTTAGATCAGTAGACGCCTTCTATTACTGTTTAGGTCTTTGAGGGTCAATAGTGGAAACTCCTCTGTAGGTGTTTGGTTAATTTATTTATTGAACTAGAACTAATTTAGTGTCTTATTTTGTGTGCATAAAACTATTTCCATTTTCAGGGTTGCCTCTGATAGTGACACTCTTTGGATAAGGGAGATAAAGACTCACTGACTGCATATCCACTTGGATGATCTCACAGAAAAATAATTACATTCTGTGAATATTAATAATTCCATCTAGGAAACGAAAAGTGCAAAAACAACCCAACTAGAAAGAAGCCAAATATTCCTAAATAAAAGTGTCATTTGCACAAAATTCTACCCGTGGGTAAGTACATTTTTAAAACCAAAATTAGAGTCTAACCACTAAAAGATTATAATGACTGAAATTTAAGCGACTTGTTGTCGTATAACCAGCAACGAAAACAGGGTTTTTAAAGAAATGCTTAGACATTGTGTATGAGATTGAGTTGGTATCTCATATCTACTCATATATGGGTATTTTATGTGATGACTATTTTCCACATCCCATATTCAACAACTGGTAAAAAAAACAAAAAAAACAAACAAAACTGAAACTGGGTTTTTATTTGAGTATAAAGTCTTGTCTTTCATTTGAGGCTAAAGACAGAGGAGCTGCTGCAACATTTATGTCTGTACTGGACTACGGTGAGTTGATATACATGAACTCATCCTCCAAAAGCTTACATGATCTAGATCAGTGTTTCTCAACCTTTTCTGAACAAACGCCCACTAACGGCATCAGGAGCCTCCTGCTGCCCCCCATCCCTGAAAAAACACTGCAACTGCGACAGACCTGTTTGTGGAGGATGTGGTGGAGGGTTATATAGCTCAGTAGGTAAAGCCCCCTCGTTTCATCATTGGCCACCTGGCGTATGTGAGTGAGTATATGAGTCTGTTATATGTTGGACACAGGCTCCTTACATGGGGGTGTGGGGGGGTGGGGGTATAATTTTGTAATGTACAACAGTGACTAATGCCCCCCATTTGTGCCTGAGCGCCCCCTCTCAGCTTTCTCATTCCAAACACCCCCTGGGGGGTGCTACACACTACCCCCATTGAGAAACACTGATCTAGATACTGTTTAGCATAGAGAGGTTTATTATGAATCTTTGAAGACCTCTGTCATCACAGTTTTGACCTGCTTTGTCCACATGCAGACTGAAACACTGGCATGTTCTCATCTATTAATGTATCTACTGCCATCATATCTACATCTGTCAAAAGAGAACAGATAGTTACAGTCTAGTCTCAGGATTTATTCATTCTGTCTGTTCCAAATGTCCAAACTGAACTGGGGAAAAATGGCCTTTAAATCTGCTGCAAAGTGGACTAAAGTTAAAGATCTGGTCTCATTGGACACGTTTAAAAGTACTTTAAATGTCACAAAGGCAGAATCCTCTGATTAAACTGGTCTAAGTCAAAAATGCTGGTTGGCTGTAGTTTCCATGATATAGTCTTCGGTCAAAATTTAAAATTCTGAGAATTAATAAAAGAATAAGTTTTACTCAAAAGGAACATTTGTCTCACCTACCTGATCTACTTCAGAACACTGTCTGCATATTACAATACAGTCATTTTACAGGTTCTTTCTAGTTGAAGATTTATATATTTATTGTATAAGTAATAGGAACAAATATATGTATAATAACACTTCACATCATATACACTGAAAACTAGCACTGTTGTCATTTGTTTTTCAATTTGTCTTATTTAAGTATGTAAGATTTAGCACATCTAATCTCTGAGGCAGATTATTTCTAAAACAAAATTGTAGACCAGTGTTATAGATGTTTTTCCTAATTTATTGAACATTTAATCTACTCTCTTTACACTTAGGTTATACTCGCCTGGTGTTTTATAGGATGTCTGTGTATATGTACGTCTGGTTACTAATCTGTGACCTGGTTTACTGAGAAACTCCGTCTTGGCCCAGACACTTTTATAAAACAGATATTTAATCTCATTTTTTAATCTCAGTCTCTTTCCTTTTTAAGAAATTAATAAAATCAAATTGTGAAAGCAATCTTGTTCCTCTGATGGGATATTATGTAACACTGTTAGTCATTATGTCTAGTTCAATATTAGGCATGGCTTATTATCAAAACAGAGTTAGATAAGAATATTCAATTTCAAGATTATTTCTCACTTTCCAGAGGACGCCACTTTTTTTGCTGTCTTCAGATTTCTTTTTTTTTTGCAGTGTAGATCATAGATCCTCTATTAGACTAAAGTCATTCTCTTATGTATATATTTTTTTGGTATTATTTAGCTTGACAAACACGCTCCCGTAAGCATTTCTGAAACTGAATGACACACGATTGCTCAGACTCTTTTAAAGAAATATCAGTCCTGTGTCTCTTATTACATTTTGTGTTAAAACAGTGAGCACACTTCTTTGATCAAGTGCAGGTTCTGAGAGAATATCACAAACACTTGTGCAGTCTATTGCAATTCAATACAACAGTTGCTGCAATAAATCCAACCTTTGTAAAGCTTATATCGTCTGCCAGGAAGCTGCGGTTGGACTCTGTTGGGAGCGTGGGCTGTAGTTTGTAGGGTCACTGTGATACATTTCAGAACTATAAGCTTAACAAAGGTTTCATTTATTGTTGTATTGGATTTCATACATTGTACAAGTGTTGCTTCTCATGTGTCCGATATGTGTCACCTCTGCTCCTGGGATTCTACTGGCATCATAACTTTACCTTTCAGTCTGTCTGCAAAACAGGAAAACATGAACAGGAGAAGGTGTGTGGAAACATACAAACAAAATGCAGGACTGCACATAAAACACACAACACAGACAACACGTGCAGAACACAGACACTTGTGGCCGAATCACAGACTAGATGATGTCAAATTAAATACAGTAAAAGCAGTTTACCTGCAAAGATGTACATATTTTATAGTTTCAAGTTGGTAGAAAGAAGTCGAATTGTTAATGTATTGTTTGAGTTTCATCTGAGTAAACGTAGATACATTAATAAATCTCTTATGATTAATCTAATGTCAACAATGAATATGAAAACCACATGATAATATACTTACTTGCTTTGTAGTTTTGAGACTATCCTACCGTCTCAGTGGTAGTTACATACAATATATTTCAACCCTACTGTTAAATTACCCACACCTGCATTTCTGAAAGTGAAATGAGGACAAAGAAATATGGCGGTCACATGTGCTAATTTAACACAGATCTTCTACCAATGAATTGTGGCAAACTGTCAGTGAGAGGAGACAGCGTCTTTGTGTTATCGCACCAGTAGTATCCATATCCCGCTCACTCAGGAATGGATGACTCCAGTCGATAGCAGCAAAGTTTGCCTGTCTCTTCTTTCACAGTGTGCCGAGGTCATGATGCAAGCTGAAGAGCAGAGGCAGAGATGGATCCACAGTGGGGCTGTTACTGCGCCCCGCCATCTGAAACAAAAAATCAGGGGCCCCATTTTAAGAAAAGCTGTACAATAGATTTGATTGAAGAAATATCTCATCAGGATATTAATATTTACACCAGTCAGACCTAAGAAAGCAATAACGTCTTATGATAATATAATTATTCACTGATTTTTAAAACATTTACACTGCAAAAATAGTCTATATTCTCTTAAACAGAACAAAATTTTCTTGCATTAAGGAAAACAAATCTGCCAATGGGGTCAGTGCATCTTTTATGAAAACATTGTTTAAAACTAGAATAAAGGTCTAGACACTGAAAGACCATTATGGACCTGAAGAAAAGGAAAAAAATGTGAATATTAAAGCAACTGAGGAATTAAAATATGGAGAAGAATCTTGTGATATTATATGAACTATTGTTCTAGCTCACTGACAGCTAAATCCAGATAAATATTAAATAAAATATTAAGACATTGAGCTCTATGTTTTTACAATGAGATTATACAAGGCTTATTTCCCAGAAACAAGCCTTGTTTACTTTCTTGAAATTAATTTTTTGCAGTGTAACATGTGAATGCAGCTCTTTCACTGTTATTGTGAATTAGCTCATTATCTTCAAACACATGTAAAATTTTAATCAAATCTTGTACAAATGGGGCCCCTGGTCATATTTTACACTCTACCGTAAGGTTTACCAGGTCAGGGTGGCCATGGAAAGACTTTGACTGGTCTTGATGAAGACCAGCCAAAGGTTTCTGTCAGTCTTACACTGGATTTTGGTGAGAGGATGTTGGACAGAAAGTTTGGACCGTTAGATGTCACTCAAGTCATTAGAATTCTCACGTTTGCCTGCGATGCTTAGTCCCCTCAAGACAACGCTGTTCCCCGTGCCTGCCCTAACACCCAGGCGGCAGATTGGAGAGTGCATACATCGTTCATACCTGGAGGTATTGATCTTGTGAAATGAGATTAGCTTTAATCCTACCATAAATATGAAACACCCTGCAGATATACAGCTCTCATGTTGGCCTGTAGCAATAAAAAACAGAGTGAAAGAAGGTTTCTGGCTTTCATAACCACAGGCCAAAACACTGAAACTACTCTTCACAAGCACAATATTAACCCTAAACCCTTAGTAATTAAATTTTTTCATCTCACATCTGACATTTTTGGGTTTTTTTTTTCCACCAATAGCCAAGTAAAGGGTTCCCACTGGATCACAGCTGCATTATTACAATTTAACATATTTATCAGTAACATTTATCCACAGACTACAATCAGTGACGACAGCCTTGCCGATTACTCTGTTCTAGGATACCCGACTTTGGTGACATTGAGGCTGACCTTAGAGTCACCTCCCCCGCTGCCGCACTCTCCCTTGTCGTACCACCATTTGTTTTTCAATTTGTCCAAGAGGCCTTGCTCATTCAGTTTTAACACTGCCAGGTTAACAGCATTTCTTGAAACGATAAAACATAACTTGTAAGTAAATGAACAGGTCCGTGAGAAATCTAATATAGAATATTAGTAAAAATAGTGATCATAAATATCAATGGTTCATCAGGGGAGCACGGAAGGGACAAATTGGTAAAGAATTTCACTGGTGTGAAAGGGTAAGAAGCATTTTTACAGCAAAGAAAGTTAAATATTAGAGAGGTGGCATGGAGGGTTACATTGCTTAAACTGAAGTGTGCGGGATGGGGACATTGTGTCATCGCTGAATCAGAAATAGAAACATCCAGCATGCAGCTTAACATTCATCACAACTGACAGACCAGCATTTTAAGTAGCAAATTAATTAGGGAAATATTTCAGAATTAAATTAGAGGCAAAGCAAAAGGGCACCACAGAAACCAGGAGGGAGAAGAGAAAAAGAGAAAAACAAAGGTCGGGGAAGGTGACAGTGCACATTGACATTCAAATGGATTCACCGAATATGACTAATATACCAATAACAGAACTTTCCTTAAGAGAAAAAAGAAACTAACAGACACAAACCAGATAGATAACACAACAGAAGATGGCTGAATGTGTAGTTAAATCTAAGTACAAAATACTGTACTTATAAATGCACTCGGAAAAAAACAAGAATTAAGAAGTGAGGAAGAAGAATGACAAAAGGAGACATCAGGGTAGGTGGAATACTATAACAACATGGAGGATATTGTTATATTATCCCACCCACCTTAATGCAGAGCCTTTAGGTGTAGCCACACCATAGCCCTTAGAGTCGAGGTTGCCGCCCACTTTCATGGTGTCACATGGCTTCCGCTGCTCTATGTACTCGTTCATTGTGGATTCGAGAAGAAAGGCGAACTTGCCCTTCGACTTTCGGACCCGGGAAACCCCATCTGGTGTTGTCTTGGCAAACACTGAGGGTTCAGCTGATTTCATGTATGACCACATTTTCTCATAAACTGCTATTTTGGAGCGCTGCATTCAGGGAACAAAGAGAAAAAACAAACAGTTAAGTTGTGCAAATCGAAGAAATATCAAGAACCATGTGAACACTCTGGCATGGGTTGACTTTTCGAGGTAGTTTTGTTCACAATCTTGCAGAGATTTTCTAGCAAAAGAGATCAATACCACTCTCAGTATGTATTCAGCCATTGGCCTAGCTTAGCATAAAAACAAAAATATCGGGAGAAACAGCAAACCAGTTCTGTCCTCAGTTGGAAAATGCAGTCACGTGTTTCATAAATGTGTGGAAAAAAATAGCCCCAGTGAAACAGACAGAGGAATGTGTTTTACTTTTACTTGAACAAGTAAATTAAGGGAGAAAAGCCCAGTGTGTTTTGACTGCCTAGCTTCACCTATGTAACAAAACCCCATAAAGACCATAAAGACCCACATCTCTCCTCGATTCCTGTCCTCATGTCTTTGTCCCTTCCAATGGAGACTGGAGTGGAGGAGTCGACAAGGAGCTGAGGCAACAAGCATTTAACAAAATGAGACATCCTTACTTCACAGCTGTCATTATTAATAAATGTTACTAAAATATGACATGTGGAACGGCTGTATCATCTGCCAGATGAGCAGAACACTGTGCATGTAAACTTATAATTAACTTTTCATTTATACAAAGTGGCATCATGTGTCAAGCAGGTTTTGCAGGGACGTCATCACTGTTATTTATCACACAAGGTTGATCCTGCATTTGATCATTTTAAATAATAACAAATGAATCCAACCAAATTTTCAAGTATAATGTGACACGTTTTTTTGTTTATTTATTTATTTATTTATTTTTGCCTCTTTACCATGACACAGGTCCAATCACTGAAAAAGACACTTGTGTATCCATGGTTGTAGCTCCTTCAACCAGCCTCCTCTGTCCTTAATGTGCATCTTAGGATCTGAGGAAAGATGACACACTGAGTCTGATCTCCAGGTCTCAAGTAGGAGGACTGATGCTCAGGGAGTGGTGGAGGCACTGAAAAGGGAAATAATAGCTTCCACAATGTGAAACTATATGCAAGCTATCTTATAAATAATTAAATCCTCTTCAAGGGGACATAAAAAAACAAAACAAAACAATAAAGCATTTTACTGGATGAAAAATTAGTATAGATCCCTGAGTGAAGGGTGCATCATTTATTTGAATAATTTTCCAGGAAATTACTCTAAAATACCTACAAAACAACCTCCACTTACACTTGGGAAGATACTTGTGTATAAGTCATATATAGTGTTAGATATAGAATAGAATAGAATAGAATAGAATAGAATAGAATAGAATAGAATAGAATAGAAT
>JAPQRP010000008.1:5094967-5107462 GCA_037367295.1 Apogon hyalosoma
AGTCATATATAGTGTTAGATATAGAATAGAATAGAATAGAATAGAATAGAATAGAATAGAATAGAATAGAATAGAATTTTCATTGAGTGGTAAGAAACAAAAAAATTATGGTCAGTGGGTTATTGAGAAATAACTGTAACTCAGAAATGAAACTTGAATTATTGAAAAACCACAACATGACAATCAATGAATTTTACAGGTGCTGGTGGGTGTATTTTTGGACACTGGAGAGAGCCAGACTTGCTGTTTGCACTTGTCTTTTTGCAAAGCTAAGCTAACCACCTGCTACCTCCAGCTCCACAGTGGCAAACACACACAAGAGAAGGATTGATCTCATATAACTCATGACAAAAATGGAAATCAGTGGATTTTACATGCATTTTCCAAAATGAAAATTCTTCCTTTAAAATTCTTAACCACACTGGATAAAACTGCTGCTGCACTTCCTGATGTGTGACATGACAGCAGACGTTATATGTGTTTGATTGAGTCAACCCCTCACTGGAGTGCAATGTTCCTGATATTTTAAACATAGGGAGCAGAAACATTTTTATATCATGTGTAATTCAGGATGGTTATACTCCTTAAATGCAAAGACTGTTGTAGATGGCCTTTTGCCAGCAGCCTGAAGTCTGACAATCTGGCAGCGCAGCAGAAACAAACTGCAGGTCATGTTGGATATCAATATTAACACCTGACCTCCACTGTTTGTGCTCCTTCTAGCAGTTAATCCTGGAGTCACAAGATCATGATTTCATTTTTGTTTGAGTTTAAATGAACCTTTAAAGACACAGACAATCACTCAAATGTAACTCTTCTAAAGTAACTGCATAAGTGATACTTCATACATAAACATATATACATGCATGGCTGTGCATTTGGCCCAAGTTAATGCTTTTGCCTCTAGACTGGTGACCTATTGTGGAAAGACCTCGACCATGGAATATCAAGTACAGAAGGATCAAGCAAGAGGCACATTTTAAGCAAAAAAGCCAATAAATCCTTTAACAACTGAATATTTCTGCATAGATTTGGCAGAAATCACATCACTGTCATGCGTCATGGTCACATTATAATAACACCATCTATTCATATTATTACCATGATGCCATCTATTTATATTGTCATTATTATCATTTGGCCTTCACCCATAGGTAACAGGGATAGGCTCCGGCACCACTGCGACCCTAACGAGGAATAAGCAGTTCAGAAATTGCATGGATGGACATTATCATATGGTTAAATCCAAATGAAGTCAACGTAAATGGTTATTTGTTCCTAGACGGTGTCTCCGGTTGCTCCTGTGCCTGTCATATTTGACCTGGTTTCTGTGGGACTGATAGGCTCACCTCTGTGGCCCAGTCAGCCGCCAGCTGGAGCAGCTTCAGACGCACACAGAGCAGTGCTGCTCTGACACTCAGTACACTGCTAAAAATGGCTAGCAAGAGGCTGATCGGCGGTCACAGGGGAGCTGGAGTACACAGCTGTCTACAATAGAGGGGTAAAAATATAGAAACTGCAGCAGACTGGGCTAATGTGACCTTCTGAGAGAGGAAGTAATGCTTCAGAATAAAACTTTAGGTTGAAACTTTAATATTTTCATCTCTTCAGATTTCATATGATCTTTTGTATCATCTCATATGATTGTTATGTAATAAATTCTACATTTACATGACTACAAATAGGATATTTTGCTAAAAACACAACCAAAAGCTTATG
The DNA here is from genome assembly GCA_037367295.1 of Apogon hyalosoma. Lineage (NCBI taxonomy): Eukaryota > Metazoa > Chordata > Actinopteri > Kurtiformes > Apogonidae > Apogon > Apogon hyalosoma. The sequence goes on from JAPQRP010000008.1 coordinate 5,096,687, forward strand.
AACTACTTTCAGTTGTTATGTTTTCTGTAATGCTTAGACCTTGATAAAAAAAGGACTCAATCACATGTCTTTCTTCCATTTTATGTCTGCATGTCTAGTTTCATCACAAATGTCTATTCAGAAGTTTGAGTCATTCCAAATCGCATCTGTTAGGTGAAAGTATGGACAAGCATCAGAGGGAATTGACAAAGTATGTCAGCCAAGCGTTGTGTACTACAACATAAATAATTCATCTGAGACGTAATGGATTGTGGGCTCAGGCTAGTAAGTGAATCATACTTGACATATGCACGATTTCAGTTCAGTTGAGTGTTCATGTAAACACTGTGAACATGACAATAATAGCTGATGACAGGTCTGACCAGAGTGTGAAAACAACAATTCTTTTCTGGGTTACATCTAGATGTATGCTCTGTACATGTAACTCTTAGTTATGTGGAGAAATATCCTATTAAACCTAAATTTATTTCATGTTCAGGGGGAACAAATCAATTAAGTAGCTAAATAAGAGCATGGCTGGTCAAGCAGCAACTCTGTAATTGAAGTTAAATGCACACACACGATTTTTTTCTTTACAACTTCCTGATATTTCCTCCACCGTTTTCTATTTACTAAATTGTCATGTTAACTCATTATCATCTGTGTGTACAGAAATATAACCCACAGCTGCATGCTAACTGTATTAAAAGCACTGTAAGTCACATATTTCTTTGAAGATCACTGTGAGGTATTTACAGCTCCTCTTAATCATAAGGTTTAGTGATTAATAACAAGTGTAGGTTCCCATTAATCACTTTTCAATAACTGCTGCTCACAATAGCGTTTCCAGTTTATAGGAACAAAGCCAGAAAATGTGTCAGTCAGGTTGAAGTCAGTACCCGTCTTTGACAAATCACAGCCTGACAAATGCATCATAAATTAACGCATCCTGAGAGCAAAGACGCTGCTGTTAAGGCGGTGACTCACCAGGAAGCCTCTAAAAAAATTGGTTTGAAATATCTTCATTTTAATTTGTATTTAAAAACATCTGACAGCCGTGTCAAAAGGGTATTTTCAGCAGCATTACATTTAACATCCAAATCATCTTTTTTTTTTCACTTCACCGTCTCATTAAGTCAATAAGACAGATGGTGAAGTTTATTCTTTAGTGACTGAATTATTGCTTGTAATGTAGTTGTCACTATTATAAGCACGCACATGTTAAGTTATTCACATAAAGTGAGATTCTGCAAACAATACAACCTTAAACACTTTCAACTATTTTTATGGGGACTTCCAGTGTCGTCATTTATTATATACTGTGTAATATTATTATCTGTATTTTTCAATGACAATCAGGTACTTTCTTATATTTAATTCATTCATGAAAATGTTTATTAAAGCTAGGAGTAAATTCAAAGGTTATTCTGTTAGAACTGAGTAAACCAAGAAAGGGTATCTTTTTCAGCAAAATATATCCCTATCTGAACTTATAAACAAGTGTCTACAACCACGGTCATTGGTCAAACATGGGTTTTACTGGTGAATCAATGTTGCAGAAAATGATAGTGTTTATACATTCACTACGGAGCTCCTGAGCGTCCAAAACACACACATCTGTTGTTGCTGAAAGGCTGAGGAACTACATTTTACCTAAATTATTTCAATGTATTGATAGGATTAATGGTTCAACAGTTATTGCATATTTTAAATCAATGGATGCATTTGGTCTCTGACTCTTTAGGGTCTTTGAGGGTTAAATTTTCATCTGTTTTCTGCCCCTCCAGTCACATTAAAACCACTTCTACTCCAGGTCTGTCAGAGGTTTGAATTATTACACAATAAAATCAGACATGAGACTCATACTTGCTTGTGATTTTAGGAAAGAACGTATCTGGTATAAAATGTAGCATAAAACTGCTTCCTCGTCTTTCAAATGTGATGCAGTTCAGTTATTTTGATGATCATTTTCTTCCCAAAACACAATCTTAACTGAACAGCCATATTCCTCATACGTAATGTTTCAATGCACTCTGCAGTGCGGAAGACAGTCAGTTACAAATGACCACCTCCACACTGAGTGCTTTAAGACCTCGGTTTAGCTTGGCACAGTAGACCGTGCTATTCTGCTTGAACGCCTTTAAAAATGGGCCGGGTCACAGAAACTGCACTGCTCTCATTACACATGCCTCCACTTCCTCCAGAAAAAATCAGTCCCTTACTCTGTTAAACATGAAAACTGGAATGGAAATGTATCCTCCTGAAAATGAAAATGCAACCAAAATGTTGATTTCTCTTTTGCTTTTTCCTCTTGAGAACAGATCTTGTTTTCATTTGGACTGTCAGTCCCATAATTTCACTGGTTTTTAGCATATCTATACTAACTGTAAATCTCAGATGACTTGTTAGACTTTGAAGATTTTTCTGGTCTTATAAGTGCATATGTGAAGACTCAAATGAAAACAGTGAAGCCTGAACATCGCCAATAGACCAATAGAATCTCAGACTCACTGTGGGCAATCACAGCCGGAGACTGACGATGACTAAAAATAGATGCAGCTCAGAGCTGGACATCGGATGTGAATGACATTTCCATTTCCGTGGAATAGGACGCTTCTTTAAAAACATATGAGATTGCAGTTTTGTGACAGAAGGCGACAAATTGGAGTTATAGTGACATATTTTACTTTGGCTTTGATGTATTTTTGAGACTCCAAATACAGAGAAAAATTACATCCTCAACTTTTTCCTGCAGAACTTCTGAGATTTAAAATGATCTTGAGTCTGCCACTGCTGCTTTTCCAAATGACCACTATAAATTAAATTAGATTCATCAATGTTTTTGTTATTCTACTGCCTTATCTGTTTTTTATTACAAGACATTTATACACTGGTGCGACCTTGATGAGAATATTTGGGCCCTTAGTTTTGGCAGCGACTTTGAGTGATGCAGAAACAAATGAATCTGCATATTAGCGGCGCTGCCAGCAGGCTAATCAAACTTTGGTTTATGACTTTACAGATGGTTGGATCAGGAAGCATAATTGTCCCAGTTGTATACACTGCAGCTTATTTTTCCTTTTGCCAAAAGTCTCTCTGACATGAGTTAATATTGTGGACAAATGGATACGGGACCAAGCAGATAATCTGCTTTCATTCATAAGCCTAAATGATCTGAAGTCTTACTTGCTATATCCATTGTAATATTTAACATCCACATACAATGGATTGAATGGATTCATCTGACTCAGGTTCAAATAAAGACTGAACCTTAAAATAATGTTGCTAATGTGTCTGAATGTATGTGGGATATCACAGGAACATTACTACCAATATTTCCGTATATTTGCTGCTCAAAGCTGGTTGTGTGTCACAGCATCCCCAAACTGCACATTTACACACACACACAGCAGCTATTATTATTATTATTATTATTATTATTGTTATTGTTGTTCTTCTTCTTCTTCTTAATAACACATCAGACTTGACCTGAATTGACTTTAATGCTGTGTGTTCTGCAGTTGATACACACAGACTGCAGGTTAATAAGGTACTGTGTTTGTAATAATGTTGACTAATCTCCATCAGTGCTTTTTATTGTTAAATCACTGAAACTCCCAGATAAGCCCCAGACCCATCTGATCTCACTTATGTCTGACTGAAGATTCCACACTTTATATGATTAATTCAATATTATTTGAGCCTCAGAAACATGAAGATTTGGCAAAAGAGAGACAGAGAGAGTGATACTTGATCAATTAATACATGATATCTGCAACAGCCAAATGTGGTAATTTTCAGTAATGTTTTCTGAATTAAAGGGATTTTGCATAAAGGTTCATTTGCAAAGAAAGGAGCTGCTTTAGTAACAAATGTATAAATATTCCCTAATTTACATACATGCAAATGGAACAGGTGCACTATGATGCTATTTACTTGGCAGCACAGTTGAATTCCACCCTTTGCTGTGAATTATGAGCTACATTTTTGCCTCATTTGCACCAGAAGAAAAAGCCACTCATTTCTTTAGTAGATCGGGCCCTTTACTGAACTGCTTTCTTTCATAGGACACAGAATTAATCAATTGTAGATCTAATATTAGCCCTCTGAAAGTGCTGTTTCAGGAGAAACAATATCATTCTGTTATTGATTATTCATTCAACTTATTATCTGGCAGGTAATACATCAAACCAACAGGAGAGCTCCAGAGACCTGTGCTCCTTTTGGACAACACTGTTAAAGCAATGCTTGTTATACAGTATAAATACAGTGTTGTGACAAAGATGACAGCCAGTTGAAACACTCACCCTAAAGAACTCCTTAGTGGAGCCTGAGTCTAACGTCCCATAGGCGATCTCTGTCTGCTTGGCCAGGTCCTCTGCACTCTCGATTGGGGAAACCATCCTCTCCACGGTGAGGAAGGCAGCCAGGTTGGCCGTGTAGGAGGAGATGATGATGAGAGTGAAGAACCACCACACTCCTCCGACGATGCGCCCTGACAGAGACCTGAGGGGATGAACACAGCAGACAGAAACATGAGAGCAGTGGGTTCACGTCTAAACAGGGAGAAGAAGAAGAAGTGGGGATGCACTGATTCGATCCGCCAATGTGTCTCAGACCAATACTGAGCTTACCGAGCGGTTCAAGTATCGGGTAGACGTGACCTCCACACGTTAGACACACTTTCCTCTGGTTCTGTCTAGAATCCTCATGTTACCGCACAACACACAAAGTAACTACTGAGTTCAGATGAAGTTCAACCTGAGCTGAACAATCTATTTGTTCAATTTGCAGGGTTTGACAGTTTTGGAAAAACTTTGTCAAAAACTCATTGATAAGAACACAGAGCCAAAATATCACCCATCTTCAGTTCATCTGCAGATCCAGCGGTCCATGGTTATGGGCATAAATTCATTTAAAGTATCATTAACTCAACGCAACTGCCTGCACAGCTGATTAATTCTTTAAAAATAATAACACGGCTCATTAACTCAAAATAGCTGTGTCTACACTTAGTTTTGAAACATATTCAGGTAAACGACTGTTGCAGGGAGCCAAAACAGCTCAGCCAGCAGCTGTCTCAATCCACTAGGATAATGCCAGCTCTGAATGATGCCAGGACAACACCAGTCCACAGCCACTGCAGTCTGAGTGCTGATACTATGTGGTGTTTGTTTGTTTATTTGGATCCTCATGAGCCTCCTTTTAAAATGACCAAATTACTGTGACTACAACAATAAATTTAGATTTATGTTTTCATATCACAATAATTATCACTATTGCAAGGTCTTTTTTGCTTGTCTTCAGGGGTTATTTTGTCCGCACTTGAAGCTAAAACATTTAAATGTCTCAGTGTTGTTGCGGATTTATTAATTTAGATGTTTTATGATTTATGATTAATTTTAATGTTTCTGAAATCTTTTCTTCTTAGCAAGTGTTTGTCATATTTTGACCATGTACTGTAACCACCATGCATTTCCGGTCATTTATCTCCTTCTGGGTTCTGTTGGTTTAAAGCCAAATGTTGCTGTTGAATGCACACGTTTAGTTTGATCTCATTCATCTGCTGTAAAATGCACCACTTTCCACTACAAATTTAGACCAGAGGGGACAGAACAAATCTGAAGCGAAAGTACCATGAGATGAGACTATCGCTGAAGCCAGCGTGTGATGAACTAAACTGCTTTTACTGCGATGCTGCTCACTGGGCCTTGATCAATTTTTCACATTTTAAAACCCTGGGTTGTATTTTAACATATTTGGACTATCCTCTCTGGTGCAACTTTCATACACACTTCACGCACACACACCATGGTGAATCTGCTGCTCTCAGATGAACTCACATTTTAATCTAAAAGCGAGCATCATTTGGCTCTGCAACACTGCATTGGAGATTCACAAAGCTCTGATACATTATATTGTTTTATAACATTTTTTTATTGATTTGTAGGCTGTTTTTAATATCACTGAAAGATATTTGTCTTCTACATGTGTTCTTATATCTAAGAGTGTTAAGAATAAGAATGATAAAGGTTTTATTATCCACTGCAAGACAATAAAAACCTATCTTCGACTTTTTGTGGAAAAAAAAAAGCAAAGACAATATAACAATGACATAACCAAAAATCCTTTCATTTTGGAGCCAAAATAAGACTCCTGACTCTTAATTTTCTGTTCTTTTTCTGCAGACATACATCTGAGCAATTCTTTCCACAACTTTCATGCCTCTTCATTGCTTTAAAAGAGGATATTCTGAACTTCAGACACGGGCATCTGGCCTTAAATTTAGCCTGCAGCATCAGAACTATAACTGTCAGGTTCAGCAGACATCTGTCTCACTAGCAGTTGGATAATGGGACAGCTCACAGTGTCGGTGTCCCACTGAGAGGGCCAGACTCCTCCATACAGAGACAGCGTGAAGCTTTTCATTTGTACTAGTCTTTCACTTGCATTTGTTTAACAAGAACTGAACTCTGCCAGAAAACTTAGGAGGAAATTAAAGGCCTTCTTTCATCTTCGGTCTTGGGTAAACAGTATTCTATAGCATTAATTTGTCACGTGAAATGATTTTGCATCTGATCTTGATAATAAATGTACCCTGCAACAACAGCCTCACTAGAGACAAAGCAAATATTATTAAATTAAAACAAACTGTAAATGAGATTAAAAGTATAGCCAAAGAAATCTGGCTACACTTTTATTATTAGTTATTGAAGATAGACTTAAAATTATTCAACTGAAAGGCTGTGTAAATAAAGTACCAATTCTTAAGATGAGCAAAAGTTGTTACAAAAGAAACAACTTTTCCTCATTTTAGATCAATATTAACTTTGATACTTTATTAAGTTAAAAGTCACCCATAGTTTCTTAAATGAGATTAATGTTCTAATGTCAAATATAAGTGTCTTTATTTAAAAAAAAAAAAAAAAGAGAGAGAGAGAAAGTAAGGCTAATTAGCTTTGTTGAAATTATTTTTTTTTTTCCCCAGTATGATTGGTACAGTCTAAATGTTATACTTGTTCCTGTTTTTGTGACATTTCTGCTTGTGAAAATTTGGGTTCTTTCTAAAATAATAAAAGCCAAGAGAAAGTTAAATATCGCACAAAAAGGATTCTTTTTTCCTTTTTTTTACTTGCAGCAGATTCTTAAATACTCCAACAATGTCTGGCTAATCCAAATCCTTCCTCAAAACTTTTTTTGTTGCTTTCCAACCAGCTTCTCTAAAGTATCATAAAAGAAGGATGACAGAAGTAGGAATCCTTAGAGCCGAGGCCAGGGACATCACAGTGATGCAAGAAGAGATGGATGCATGAATAGAAGGGATGATTGGATGATGACTGTTAGAAAATACATGATGTGGGTACGATGATTCAACATGTTTTTTTTTTAAGATGATGATGGTTTTTCTTCACATAATACGTTATATGCACCAAGATGATGACCGTAAAATGAGACATGCAGCAAAAACACGGTAACCCTCCAAGAGTCATGAGGAAATGAGATAACTCCTGTGAATGAAATATAATGACCCCTGTGCATTTTACAGCCCTCAACATGGTGGATATAAGTTATTTTGTGGATGCAAAGCATCACTGCCAGCATGCAGCATGAAAACAAATGGATGAAGAGAGAAAAGGAGGGAAAGTGCAGTGAAGTCAAGCATGAAGTGAAGAGGATAGTAGCAATACCAAAGCTCAAAATAACCTATATGCACCATGGCAGGATGGAGTTACGTATGGGACCATAAAATGCAAAGAGATGATGAGGACAACTTTGAGGTGGTGGAAAACGGACACAACAACCAACCTTGGTGAGATATCGCATCCTTGCTGCATGAAGGCACCCAGGGAGAACCACAGGCTATTAAAAATCCCAAAGTCATTTGGAGGGTCTGGGGGGCTCTGAGGGTCTTTGGCCTCATCGTTCTCGTCCAGATGCCACTCATACGGGCTGAAACGGCTGACCAGGAAGAGCACCACGCTCACGCCGATATAGGCAAATACTATGCACATCCAAATCTCATAGGCCAGCGGGTCGAGGAAGGAAAACACCCCCGGCTTGGATTTTTGAGGCTTCTTTATCATTATAGAGATGCCCAAGCTCATAAAGGGCTTAGAGAAGTCTATCACTTCTTCCCGTACCAACGTTATGGTTAGAGGAGCCACGGCTATATCAGCTCTCTGTGAAAATGGGAACAGGCACACTGCGAGTTAGTCTTACAGATCAAACTCCACCAGCAAACAAAATATCAAAGAAACATTAATACAATTCAAATGCATTTTAATGAGAATTTGTGGATTAAACAGGTTGGACATGGTGATACTGAATGTATTTAATAAAAAAAAAAAAAAAAAAAAAAAAAAAAATTAAAAAAAAGCCCAGGGAGGGGGAATCTAACATTTAAGAATGAGTCACGTAACATTTGTGTTGGCTAAAGTCTTTGTCTTGATCCAAATCTCCCTCATGAATCAAGTAGAGGGTTGGGAAACAGAGGTGGAGGCAGTTATGTAAGTAGAACATGAAATCAACTTCTATAAAGTCACATCCACCACATCTACAAAGTCTGACAGGCTCATCAATTAGTAACTCAGTTTGCAGTGATCTTTTAATGCAAAAATATGAAAATACTTAATGTAAATAATTGCATTTTTTTAGATAAAGTTGGGAGGAATCCTAGCCAAAGAACATGTCTGTTACTCACTCTTGTATGGGTTCATTTACATTTGAATGACTAATTAATGGTTATATAAATGCAGTATGGGTGTAGAAATATAGCAGGAGGTTGTCAATTACAGCAAGGGGCCATTTCTCTCAGTTTGAGCTACTCTATTATTAATGCAGGGGTTGCAGGAGAGCAGAGCAGCCTGTAATGTGTTCCAAAGCACAGGTGTTAAATCGAGAAACCTACACTGAAGCACTGCTCACATGCAGATCTTTTAGATTTCACTCTGCCGTGAGATATCTTTAACATTATTCATTCAGCAGCTGGGGTCTCATAAAAGATGCAAATCATCTTGTTAGAGCCAATCCAAGTGTGAGTGATCCACAAGATAGAAGTGATTTTACAGTGGAAGAAGTGTTTTCCAAACCCCACTCAGTGCAGCTAAAACTCCACGTTTTGAATTGCATGTTTTTTGCATGGATGAGCTGAATATAAACAAAAAGAAAAGTGGATTTTAGAGGAGCTCAGTAAATTTACACACTGGCTGGAGAAGACTGAATGAAATGGGAGATTTTACAGTGTAATATTCACTTTAATCATGCCTAGTTTAATTTAACACAGTTTCTACAAATGCACACAAAAATGCAGAAAAGTCACATTTAACATAAGTTTCTTTGGGGCCATGGATGTGATAGATGATTGAGCCAGTTATGGGAGTTTCAATCAGTACTAGTATTCAATTCCTGCATGAAACTTTGACTTTTCTCCTTTTTGTCTTTGTTGTATTTTGTGAAGTAGGTTCTGTGATCCCCCTCATCTGTCTGTCAGCTGTATTACACACAAACCGCTGCCCTGATTTCCATTAAACTTAGTGGCAGGGATGTAGGACAAAGATGAGCCACTAAGATTTTGGAGCAGATCCATTGAAAGTTGAGGCTTAAGCTTTTTTTCATGTTTTGATGAAAAAAACAATTATTGTGGACAGTTGCATTTTAAGTGTACTTAGTCAGTTTTAAAGGCAAATACACAGATTACTGACATTTTTTTCCCCATTTTACCTTCTAACATAAGCTAAGATGAATGATACAATAGCTTTAGAATAAGTGTTGATTTTTGCTTTTCATTTTCACACAGTGCTTGTCTCATTTCTGTCTTGAGTCTAAAATATCACCAGAAACATACTATGCTGGACTTCTAAATTGAAGCCTGCTGTGATCATATAATTGCACAGGTTGACAATACGATTAAATTAATTGTGCAGCGCTAATTCTCACCTTGTTTTACACTGTAGAGCCCTGGGCAAACTGTGAACTTTGAAACTAACTTAGAACTGGCACAGAGACTGTTTTTTTCTCATGTTCAGTTTTCAGTAGATGTTTGCTTTGGTTTCATCACTATAATTACTTGGTTAGAGTTAAGAAAAAGATTATGATATGGGTTAATAAAATAGACGTTTTCACAAAATTCACTGTATGTTAGAAGAAGGAGCATATCATACAACCGTACACAACACCCTGGGCAAACAGATGAGAATTGTCTCTGTCATTATACTGAGTGTGGGTGTAAATAATCACTATCCCACTCCACAGGTGTAAGTAGCATCTCCCTTTTAACTGAAATGAAATCTGTAATTTTTTTTATAGTACATTTTTACTGACATTTAGTCACATCTGTAGGGTTAAGTTAGATGAAAGTGATCAAAAATGGATAAATAATGATAGAAAAATAATAATATAAATATAAATGATCAAGCAGTTCCTTTTATGTGCTCTTATGTGTACTTACCCCATAAACCAGTTCACCCACCATCCCATTCCACGTCTTGGTCTCTGGATCTCTGGCTCCGTACTTCCCATCCGGCACTATCGACAGCTTATATTTTATCCCCACATGCTTTGCAATTTCAGAAGCTAAATCGACACAGTAGCCTTCATATCTGTCATTCCCATCCATCTGCATATAGTTTTTCTTGTACATCACATATGGAGCTTCCTGTTAATTAGACAGAAATCTGAGTTCACAGCAAAACAAGGCACATATTGACCGTGCCAAGACCTTGTGGGTGACACGAGGCCTTGTTGGTACTGTAGCATGCACACAAACACCAGGACAAAGCACAGATCTGACTCCTCACT
>JAPQRP010000008.1:5107500-5122274 GCA_037367295.1 Apogon hyalosoma
CAGAGCAGCAGGGGTTAAACAGAGCCACACTGCACGCTACTAAAGACCTGGGGAGGCTGAAAAAGCAGGTCGCTGCTGAAGCAAAGAGGCTGATTGGGCCAGTGGGAGGAGAAAAGCATCTAAGACATTAAGAAAGAGGAGAAGCAGGATGCCAGGGCTCCCTCGTGCTAACCTCGTTACAAACCTAAATCTGCAGAAATGGGCAATAGGCGGGGGTTGCATGTGCTTTGCATCAGCGTAACACATGGGACAGGACAGACTGAATGGAGCACTTTTCCAGTTCATAAAGTAAACATCAGTGACAGCTTCGACATTTAACACAATAAAAGCACTAAACCAATTCTATTCTAACAAACAGCTACATATTACAGTAATTATGTCACAAATGAACTCTTAATGGTTGAGTTCTGCTTCATCTCTGTCTTGACAATAAAATAATCTGCTGTTTGTTTATTTGATTATACATATTAGTAGGTGCATTCAGATTAGCTCTGTGCTGTGTTACTCATGTAAATGTTTGTGTGTAACTCATTTACAATGTAGAACATGTTTACTTTCACGCTTCATTTAAATGTCACTGTGCACATCACGTTGGGAATGCCAAAAGTGCAACAGTGACAGCAGTTCAGTATTGCAAAAGCATCTATCTACACATCTGTCTGACAGTCGATCTGACTCCCCATTATTTCTGTATTTTCTCTAATGACTTCAGATTGTGTTGTCTGATACTTATCCATGAATTCAACACTTACACAGCTCCCAAATGTACTCTTTATGCTTTAGCTTGTGCTCTCATGAAAATGTTACAAAAGAATGAAAGACTCACACCCTATAATAATAGGATGCACTTTCATTAAATATGGCATTTCCTTCAAACTTTTGGAAATCAAAAAAGCAACATGAAATTAATGAGATGACTATGATGTGTGTAAAATAACATTTGTCTTTACTCAAATTAAAGGCATGGCTGACAGTGACAAAATAACACAATGGCAACTTTCTTTTGTGCATCTTCTCTGGCGCTGATGTTCCTGTTTTCTGACCTGATTATGAAGACAATGTCAACACTGAAATGAGCATGTATGGTCATTACATTCTGAATTTGCCTAAGATGCAAACATAATAGGCAAAGTCAGAAGGAACGGGAGGCCATGGTTTTAAATGTAAGATAAGGCGTACCTTATCTTACATTTAAAAATGACCGATGATTTCTTACCTGCAGCGACTTTATCTGAATGTGAATGTACCTGTCATTAGTTTAACGGCGAGTCTAAGTTGAGCCTGATATAAACTGACTCTGAGAAGCTGACACGCAATATTGAAATTGATTTCTGAACTTGCAGGAAAGTAAACTTGAACCAAGAGATAAACAACCATAGGCTGCAGCCTGTGGGTGTTTATGTCTTCATCGCGTGCAGATCATTTCTTGTCATTACTAATTCGACTAATCTGTCTTCAGCGTCACTGACGATTTACTTAATGAGAGGGAAACACTTTTACTTACGTATGCACTGAATGTAAATACGATGGTGCCTATCTCTATAGTTATCATTACCAAAGCCGTTATTGTGACGTCACTACTACAACAGCCCACTGTAATATAAAAAACTCAAAATGCTTTGGCACCCACACGGATACAGTTGAAACACTCTTTGTGAATCGACTGTTTCAACATGTAGTGAGTGGATGGAAAGCAACTGAAAATAAAATAATTCTACCCTCCCAGGACAGATTGCAACAATGGACACCTTGACCTTGAGTGGCAGAAATCTTAATGTGAAACACTTAGAACCTGTTTGAGAGTGTACCATAATAGTAGTGACCACAATTGTTCGGTTTTCCACAGAGGAGGACTCGTTGGTGACCTGTTGATCCATTATATAAACAAATTTTTCGAACTCATTCCAGTAGCCGATCTGAAAATGACACAGAGATACACAGGTAACGCAAGAAACACAAAGTCATCTTTACAGTAGAGCCTCCAAGTACATGCGAGTTGGTCGGCTCTCTCTGTAACATAGCTGGAGTCAGTTTCGCTTCTTTGCCTGATGTACAATGATATTAAAAGCTTGTAGTGGTGCTTCTAAGTTCACCTGATCTACACTTCAGCAGAGTAGGAGTAATCTATTCCTGGCTCAGCAAATGCTCAATTACATAACAAGAAAGCAGCACCAAGAATTCGCTCGAAGACTGATAACTCTAATACTAGCAAGACAAACTGAATAGTCTAAATGTGCCTTATCTAGGTGGTGCAATAAGTTGTTTTGCTGTTCCAATAATACTACTCATAGCAGACATGGTAAAATCTTACACAAACACAAACACTCGCCTGTATCTGCTGAGTATTGTTGGTGCAATATGATTATCTCTGATGCATTCAGCCAAGAGGAAACCTGTAAATTCTGGTAGTTTTAACTCACAGTACTCACTCTGTTGTCACTGTAGATTGTCTCGCACTGAGTTTGGATGTGCGGCCCGCTGTGTTGTATGTTGTCCAGTGAGCTGAGCTATATAGACAGTATCAGGCCACTCCATTTCGGTGCCAGCTTTTGTGGAGCCCTTGTCAGAGTTCAGGGTCATAGTGCTGTGTGGATCTGTCTGTGTGTGAGTGTGTGTTTGTGTGTTCTGGCAGCACTGGTACTCCCAATTATCCAAAGGCCAGTTACAGGCGTGGACTACGGGATCATGTGGGGACAGTTTAAACACAAGGACGTGCAATAGCAAAATATATTCCGGTTTGCTGCTGACGTCATTTTTAATAGTTTTGTTACATTTTTCAACAAAGAAAAACTTATACGGAAATGTATCAGACACTGCTGTCGGCTAATGTTTGACTGACAGCTGAGCCAGAGGCGTCACAGAGACACAATATCAACAGAGTTCTTTGTCAGCCGTGGCTTTCAAACCAGTCAACAACAAACCACATCAATTAATTATTGAACTACTAATTATATCTAATTATTCAGCAGCTCGACTGACAGATCGTGAAAGTGCAGGTTCAGTTTGCGGCAGCTCAAAGCACCACAGCTGACAAGTTAAATAACTGCAATACTTTTCAGAGCAAGTTCGCTTTAACCGAGTTGATGTTTGTTTTCTGGCTCGTTTAGCAAGCTGAGGCGTGAGACTGGACATGTGTCTGCGCTTGTAGACAGAAAGATGCACTGAAGCTGAGAGCTAATGTGTGCTGGGGTTCACACTTATTGGCTCTTTTCTGTTTGAGTTTAAGTCTGATGTGTAGCTGTCAGTCAGTGTCAGCGTCACACTAATAAGGGTTGTAAAATATGTACATTGTTTAGTGTATGTTTATATAAAAATACTTACATTAGCAGATATGTTAACGATAACTAGTCAGTGATAATATGATAGAAGTTAAGATCTTAATCCAGGATTGAAGAGCTGCAAAATGTGTCTCAAGAGACAACTTAGCAGTGTAAACACCAAGGGCTTCATTAAAGAATGTAACCTAAAAGGCTGTGTGAGATGAGATCTTTGAAGAAAATACTAAAAACAAAATTTTAAAACACTGTACACAGATACATACACCCACCAAAATGTCAGATAATTATTGTGCAAAGCCAGGCCATAAATGTTACTACTACTACTACTACTATTACTACTGCTATTACTAAGAATAAGAAAAACTTATGTTGAGCAGATTTTAACCCTATCATCTAAGACTTACCCCAAAAGTTAACAAACTGGTTCAGCTTCTGTCTGCAGGCCCTGACTGACTGTGGGTGGATGTTTTCCAGACTAAAATCTCAGAGGGAATGTGAGCTCACATGAATTAGTCTGGCTCTGCACAGCTAAGCTACTGGCAGCTTCTGTCCAAATCAGAATCGACCCTGACTCGCGTGTTGACAACATGCTGAGAATTTTTGATCAAAACGTACATGGAGTCTGTAAAAGTTAAACCAGTGCCTATTGCACATGTACATGATATGTGAGATTGTAAAACATATAACTATTCAATTAAAATGCATCTGCCTGAGGCTCGGTGCTCACTTACCCTGCGGGGGCCTCCTGACTTCATCTCATACACGTCGATTGTGTAATTAGATCGTCGTCCAAACGTGTCAAACTGGATGTTTCCTGTCATTCCTTGTACCTGGACCTGACATGTACCAAGACAGAGATTCTGCATCACTTCTCCAAACAACAGATATCACCAATGTGGGGTTCAAGTCTTCATATCTCTTCTTCGAAATGTCAGTTTTAGCATTTTCTGATTTGCTTTGTGAATGTGTAAAGTCATCTTAAATCATATGTTTGTACTGAATCAGAGCCAGGCAGAAGTTTCAGGTCATCTCAGTGCAATCTCTTTATATTGTGACTAAATTTCCTTTTATCAACAACAGCAATTTTAAGTCCCTAGGGGAGCAAGAAACTCAGGTCTTTTATGTTTTCAGCTATTGGCTTCTTAAACTTATAGAATAACTTTGGATGTGACTCAGAGTCCCAATCACCTCTTTCTCTTATTTAACTGCTTATTTATTCTATATATTTTTTTTTATTTTTCTATTGATTTCTCTGATTTGCTTTGGTGGCAATGCAGGGTTTCATAAAAGTGTTGGCATTAAACTGCTTTCTGTATGCCTTTGTACTGAAGACAAGAAGACAGAAGACACATATCCTTAAATATAACTAAACTATTTGGCGTTAAACTAAATGTGAGCATATTTCATGTATTGGTGTAGAGGCAATTACAGCTATAAAACAGTTATTTAAGATAGAATTAATATTCTTAAATTGGAAAGTGGTATCACTCTTAAAATTCCTCTGCTGGAATATTATATATAACCTTGCCAAAAAAAGTCATACACTGTAAAATCTGGTTGGACTGAACATTCACTGTGATTTTTTTCAATAAGTTTATGCAATGTCATGTCATTTATTTTCATTTTTTGGGCTCATAGTCAGGAGACGGTCACATCAGGAGATGTTTGAATGTAGGAAAAGTCAGTACAGCCTCAGAAGAACCAGCATTTAAAAAAAAAAAAAAAAAGCTAAGGAAAGAACAACTAAAAAAAAATAGATGTATTTCCATTGGAGGGGTTAATCTTTGGAATGGCCTGGAAGATCGATTAAAACAGTCTAAAACAATTAAAACTTCTAAAAACATGCACAAATCAACTACTATTCAAAAATATAGAGCTCAGGATTGACTAAGGAAATTACTTGTTCAAAAGACTAGGATCAATATTTGGTAGTTGAGATAAGGACATGATTTACCTGAATTAAATTAAATATGTATTCTCTGCTGTTGTATATTTAGCAATAATTCCATTGAGATTTTTGTTTGTTTTCTTGTGGAAACATTATGTTAAATGTAAATAGGGTTAGGCAAAATATGTTTTTACTTCAGCCTCAAACCCTATCGGTCGCATCGTATATGGAACAATGGATATGTTGTTTTTTGCTAATTAATGACCACGTTAACTTCTACTACTATTATAGTGCTGCTGAATGTGGCTTTGCAGTTGTAGGGGTATTCTGACCATTTACTTCAGAAAAACCACTACTGTGTCTTTACAGAATACTCTATTATCATTACTTAAATGCACTGTACATGCACAGTCTGGTGCTTTGAGTTTTCTTTATGATATGCAATAGTTCTTATGTAATGTCACAACATT
The DNA here is from genome assembly GCA_037367295.1 of Apogon hyalosoma. Classification (NCBI taxonomy): domain Eukaryota; kingdom Metazoa; phylum Chordata; class Actinopteri; order Kurtiformes; family Apogonidae; genus Apogon; species Apogon hyalosoma. The sequence continues at coordinate 5,113,137 of JAPQRP010000008.1, forward strand.
TATTTCCATCTGTTTGTGGACATGTTGCTGAACATTGACCCGACCAACTGAAGATCATATCACTGCCCACACAGGGTTGTACTGTAGGCACTAGGCATGATGGGTAATCACTCCATCTGCCTCTGTTCTCACCCTGATGCACCCATCACTATGGAACAGGGTCAGTCTGGACTCATCGGACCACATGACCTTTTTCAATTAAAACACAGTCCAATCTTTATGTTCTCTACAAACTGATGGTCGTTTTAGAAATTAGAAGTTGCTCGCTGCATCAGTTAAAGAACGTCTTGCAGCTGAAACATTTTAATCACTGCAGAAATCCAATCCAAACCCAGTGGAAGGATCTAAACTATTTGCTTATTTAAATCCAGGTGGTCCAGACTTTTTTTTTCAGCCAGGCTGTGTTTAAACTATTGCTTTATCTTGTAACTGGAAAAATATGGATTAATTGGAATATCAAAAACTTCTTCTGGAAATGATATTATTTGTCTTGACAAATAGACAAGACTCTTTTTCCAGACACTAGGCTTTTATTTTAAATCTGAAATTCCTTTTTTTTGCAATGAATTTATACTTTTTATTGACTGCTATCTACAAGCCAAATTGCCCCTTAGAGACATTAAAGGTTTACTCTTCTCTACTCAGCAGTAGATGGAAACAGATAAACAGGTTGTTAATTTTTAGATTTACAGTATGAAAAGGTTCTCTTAAATCACTGAGAACATAAATCAGTGCTGTGTACAGTTACAGTGCGAGTTGTACCATTTTGAGAGCTCTCTCTATGTCGATGCCTTGGCTCCAGGGCACAGCGGGGTTGGCGAGGCAGTCGCCCGCGCTCCCTCTTCGAGACACGTCCACTCTCTGCCGCCGAAGGTATCGAAAGGCCTCCGCAATCACCATGATGGCATCGTGGGTCAGCGCTGATGTGTACTGAGTCAAAGTACCCACAAGAAACCCCAGTGACACACCAGTTACATCATACAGACTTAGTGCAACGCAGCTACGTGACCACAGGAAGTTCATTATCTTAACAGGGGGCTGGGTTCGCATAGAGAGCCGCACTACTGAGGGAAAAAGGTAAGAACAGCAGAACCTTGTATTATGATTGACATGAAAATTGTCCGAGTATGAAAGCTTCTGCCGTTCAAGCAGGTGACAAGTTATTTAAACAACGTCTCGGTGAAAAGATTCAGATTGACACATTTTGGGGTTTCAGCAGACTTACCTTACAGCCTTAAAACTCAGGAGTAAAAAGAACAAGGAAGAAAAATATCTTTGAAGATGTTAAATAAAATGTAACTACACTATCAGCAGCTCCATCACGCTGACCTTCAGAGGAGTGTTTTTGGCTTCTGGAAATTCTCTTTCATCCAGACGCTCCCAGCGCTGGAGGAACTGCTGGACGATGGGGCTGTCTGGGTTGATGATCTGGAAGCCTGTGATGTTGGCTCCACCAGAAAAGACCCTGTCCAGGCTCATGTTGGAAAATCCCTAAGAGCAAAGACAACTACTGGTTAGTAGCATGGTAATTATGAGCTTATTTCATGTGCTGTTTCAGTGCATTGTTTTGTTTAATTACTTCCCTAAATTCAGTAAGTCTGGCCACGCATTAGGAAAAACTCAACTATAGTCTACTACTAAGAGTGTTGCATGTCTTTGCGCTGTGTTGCATCACACTTAGTGCTGTTGTTCTGTTTTTTGTTTTTCTTTTTTTTAATTTTGTTGTGCTGTTTCATGTTGCAAGCTCTTACCAGGTTGGCAAGGATATAGTGGTATCCTCTGCTGTTTTTTCCCGAGGTCACCACCTACAAGTCGCAGGAGGAGACACGGTGAGTCACACTGAGAGGGCTGAGATTCAGAAATGACAAAGAGCTTTGATTTTATAACATGCATTAGTCGGTGGAAAGAAGGAGAGAAAGAAAGACAGTTTTCAGAGATATTTTCAAGGGCAAACGGGAGCATGTGAGCACATTTTTACATTTGTGTGTGTTAGCACAATACACAAAGAGGGGAGAGAAACTGTGATGACAGTCCTTGTTCCTTTCCATTAACTTCAACATGTGAAATAAGGTCAAGGTTCCAGTTAAACCTCCCTCTCACTCTGCAGCTGCCTCGTCCTGCTCCGCCTGTCTCAGTCGCACACTAGACTTAATTAAACCAGAAGAAAAAACTGTTCAGTACCTGTCTGCACGAGCAGGCAAACAGAGAGCTAGTTTTAAACTTATTCCCTCTTTTGCACACGCTGTCTTTGTCTCTTTATTCTGATTCTCCATCGCAGAAGATGAGCTTCAAAAAGATACTGTGGGGGTGGATAGTTTTTTTTTTTCCCTGTCTTTTCACTTTTTACACTCCCCCACAGTTTAGATAAGTATACTCCAGCACTGAAATCATCTAAATATCAAATGTCCAGAGTGGTAGTGATACCATGGGAAGATTGTTTGCAGGACGTAGATATAAAATAGGCATTTCACAACAGCGTTGCATTGAAACAGTCATTGAACACATCTTCTATCATACTGTATGTATATTCATATACACTCCATGGGTCTAACTAAATCACATCTTTTTATGTTTTCTATCAATTGTTGCTACAACCACATACCAATTTACATAACAATTTGAATATTCTGTGTAAATTAAATGAATAATAAAAAGAGCATATTTAACCTTACGATATGAACTTGAGTGCTGTCATTTCTATGCCACTGCTTCAACCTATGCCATATCAGGACAATTATTGTGCTAATGTGGGTGTATATTCTGTAGGGGAGAGTGGGGTGATTTGTGCCTAGGGGGAAGTAGTGCCACCCCTTGTTTCTAGAAAACCATAGAAGAAATTGGTCATGTGACCACATATTTTTGAAGTGCCATCCATTTTACTCATCCTACAAAGAAGAAAGACACATAGCATGAGCGGTAAGCACATTTTAGCTCAGAAAACTGTTTTTTGCCTTTCAAAGTACAATTTCTATGATCAAGTTTTTTTTATTCTTGTGTTAGAACAATTATAGCCAAGTTTAAAAACATTTCACATGTGTTTTAGTGCTTTTTTAGGCTTCACAATGAGTCTATACAGTTAGCATGACGTTAGCTCTAAACTGCTGGATCATGCTAGTTTTTCAAAATGGTGGGCCTGGTGTAATTTGTACCAAAGGGCCTGGGTTAAGTTGTGCCAGTGGCCCAACTCACCCCCACTTATTATTTTCAACATATTATTTAATTGTAATTTTATATTGTATGCTTATATTTTATCACTAAAACTATATGACATTCTTAATTTTAGACCAAAACCCATCATGCCACGCATATATAAAAAGAAGACAGACAGGGTTACAGCATCGACAAGTGGGATGTTAAGTAGTAGGCCAGATCTAGACCCCCCCACCACCACCACCAACACACCCAGACCCACTTAACCACATGCCCACATCCACACACCTAGACCCAAACACCCACAAACCCAGACCCACAAACACTCCCAAACCCTGACACCCACACAACCAGACCCAAATACCCACACATCCAGACCCACACACCCAGAGACACACACCCTCTCAGCCAGCCCCACACCGACACACCCACCCTAACAAATCCACATAACCACACACTGACACCTGAGTGCCATTAGTTTAATTTAGCTAACACTGATTTCGGTTTTGAGTTTGCACTATACTATTAAAGAGCAATTTTCAGTCCCTCTAGAAAAATGCAGGCAAAAATCTTTGGTTATGTGATGGAATATGTGGGGGTTTATGTGATTTTATGCAATGAAATTGCAGGAATTTGCAAAAAATTCATGAAAATATGCGGGAACTGGAAAAACGTGTTTCAGTGAAAAAAAAAAGATTCTTTTCCCACACCCTGCTGTAACTATTAACTACTACTAAATGAAAAATGTCAAATTACATGTTACGATAAGAAAACATACAGAAGTAAGAATTCACCACATCACAGAAAGTGCTGGTTCTGTTTTAGTTCTTTATTTTCCAAGCATGGCTCAAACATGGCTTTAACATTTGTGAGTCACAAATGTCAAAAATAAAATAATAGCTTCCTGCTTCATAAAAGTGAGGTAGAACAGGCCATATGTTTCAAGGCTATTAGAGCCTTTATGTTCATATAACATTATCATCAGTGCCTCTCCAGCATCAGTTTTCTGTTATGTTCTAATATATAGTTGTGTAGCGGTTGTGTTTGTGCATTGAGTTAAACATGACAGAAACCGAACTTCTTTGGACACTGGCTGTTTGTTCCTGGCAGAAGAGTATACAGCCAGTCTCATCAGTAATACCCGAACGTGTTCTCACACTGCTAAGCTAAAATAAAAAAGTTTCAAGTTAGCTAACACACCACATGTTAATGAACAAATAAGTAAAATCATCATCACTTTCACACAAGAATATGCTCAACTGACAGGAGCTAAGCGTTACACAAGTATAATAGTGTAACACAACCACTTAGACATGAAATTAAAATAAATAATGTAAAATAATGACGACACTGACAATAAGTGTCCCTGTCAGGTAGACAGCACAGCAACACTGTTGCTATCTCCCTGGGGTGCATGACAGTGGTCAGCAGGGGTGCTGCATTCAAATGACCATTAATAAAATTGTAATTAATACAATAACAGTGTGAGAAATGGCCAGTGGAAACACACATCCTATACAACAACTCTGTTACAGCTGCATGGGGTGCAAAATAGTATGCAACTGTGTGTGTGCTATTTCCTTGATTATGCATTGAATTATGGGATTGCACAATCACGTTTTTTTGGGAGGGACTATTTTATTCAGTTTTTAAGTTTCCTCAGCCACAATGGGATAGTCAGAAATTGGCCTAAGTCACTTTATTCTTATATGTTACATAACTGACAGACAGCGTTCTATATATGTCAAAGGTCCTCTTTTGCCAAACCCTTTTTGCCTGAAATGATTCACAAGAATCATATATTGTGTATTTAAGTTTTTTGTGTTTTTCCAATTACTAGAAAATATGACTTATGCCAATTATTTTAATAGGGTGACGATATCTAAATAAACCTTAAATGAGTAATATTTTTTATTGAATTTGTCTTGCTTTTATATAGCTTTACAATTTATGAGTTTAAAATGCTCTGTTTTACTGCAATAATCATTGGCACAATTTACCCCAACATATTCTCCCCAAAGGCACAACTTACTCTGCACCGGTGGCAAGATGTGCCACAAGACCTTTTTTTTTTTCCAAAAGCTATATTTCTTACACAGTTTATTTCAGATCCAAAGTTATTGTTCTCACGGATGTACCACATCTTTTAATATATGTACATACTTAAGTTGGATTCATTACTGTCATGGCCTCACTTTGAAACTGGCACAATTCACCCCGCTCTCCCCTACTATTTGTGAGTTTGCTTTATACAACTTTCTCTCACTATATTTATATGTTTGTACTTGTTTTTTTTTTTAACTTTTTAAGATACTTTTTATGTGTAGCCTATGTGTTTTCTCTGTTTCTTACTTTTATGTTTACTTTAAAAATCAACGAACAAAGTTGTGGGAAAAAACATGACATTTAATAAAGATAAAAAGGTCAATAAGCATCAAAATATAAACATAATACAAGTGAACAAAACCCTGTCTGCATTCATACCATGTGAAAAACCACAAAGATAAATCTAAATTAAAACCATCTAAATTACAAAAAATACTGCCATAAAGAGTAGGAAAAAAGTAAAAGACAGAAAATAATATTTATATAAAACATAATATGAAAAATATGTCACGTTGTTTTTCAAGTTGAGACTGTTTCTGCCTTAAACCATGCTTCAGACTTTATTTGAACCTCATATAAAATTATTGTTATATATAATTTTGTGCAATACTTTTCCTAGTCATTTGGAAAAACAACGGGTTTTACAGACCAAAGTTCTGTTGTATCATGGTTGAAGACTCTCTACCACAGCTATACCCTTTTGAAGCTCATTGAGTGTAATAGCTTTACCAATGCTTCTGTAAAGTTCTATTTGAGCTCAGTGATAGACTGTGTGAACTTGTTCCAATTAATTTTCAATTACACACATATACGACTAGAAAAAAGCAATTTATTATAGGAAAAAAATTTAAAGTCTAATGTACCAGCTTTAGTGTGGCTTGTAGAGGCCCTCAGGCATGGAATGAAATTGAAAATATTACGAAAATGTCATTGTCTGCAGAAGCACTTCTTGTTAAAAAATGTTAAATCTTGAATACCCTAAGTGGGTGTGGAAATGTCATGTCACGTCCACTTATTGTTATTGACATATGTTATATGTGTCTATTATATTGTTGATGGGTTGGTTGATGAACTATGAACAATTTGAGTTCTAGGTTTAGTTCCATACCATTATTCTTAGGATTTTGGTCAATCCTAGAACATGTTTATTTGGTATTAGGGCTTCTACTTTTAGGATCTCCCTTCAGAAATGTAATTTTATTTATTTGTTTATTCATTTATTAGTGTATTTGGTAGAGAAAGTACACATGAATGTATATCTGTACTGAGAAAACATCAGATGTAAATATACTGGATAATAGCTAAAATTCTAATTTGTATCCGTAGTCCATAGGTTACAAGAAAATACATTACAATTAACCCATAAAGACCCAGTGCTACTTTTATGGCAGTTCGAAAATGAATTTTTCTCTATATTTAACTTTTCTTAAGTGATTTATCACCATTGATTGTAATATCATCCTCCTTTTGTGTTTTCTCTGTGTGAATTACGTCTTTCCTATATTTGATTCACTGATTATGCAGATGTTCATAAAAGCTCAGGTTAAAGTTCAGGGTTATTATATCAGAAACAGAGAAAACTTAAGAAAAAGTGACTTTTTCAGCACAGATATCAATAAATGAATATAAAAACAAGTGTCTCCATCCACTGTTATTTATCAAACTCTGTGAGTTTTACCGGTGAATCAATGTTTTAGAAGATGACAATGTTTCAGTGTTCACTACGAAGCCTCTGAACGCCCAAATGGGTCATATTTAATGACCATGAAAATATGACAAACTACATTTTATATCAATTATTTACAAGTATTGATAGGATTAATGGATCAACACGTATACAACAGTTTAGATCAGTAGATGATTTTGGTTGCCAGTGGCTGTTTGGGTGTTTATGGGTTAAAATTAATACAAATACAACAGTAACAGATCAACACAATAAAAGATTAAATGCTAAAAATTAAGAATGATTCCTAAAACTGTATCATATTGTATATCTACAACTATCAACCTTAACTGAAAAGCATTAAATTAGAACAAAACCTTCCCTCAGTTTATTAAAATCATCTGCCAAGTTACAGCTGGATGTTTTAGGAAGGCGAGAACCCAACTAATTATTTAGCCAAGCTGTGCTAATATTTCAGATGTTATAAAGCCACATGCAACAAACAGGCATCATCATTGGAGTCAGAGTCTCTGATGTGTCAAAAATGATCAGCATGAGATCTGTCTACTATATAACACAACCCTTTAAAAACCTACCAATTATCTCCCTGTTGTTAATTAAGAAAAGGAAGCAGAGGCATCAGTAAAGTGCCTTCAGTAGGAACACACTCTGAACTGAAACATCTGGTTGTGATGATTAGTTTTTGTGCACCAGCTAAAACAGGAGTAAGTGCTACCGTCTCACATATGCACTGTTTTCACACTTTTAGGACACAGAGTTTCCTTATGCAACCAATTAGGTGCATTTGCGTAATTTTTTTCCAGTTGGATATTCATTCTCTTATCTGCATGCAGTCTGACACCTGTGCCTTGTTTCACACCTGTGTCTTTTAAAACCCTTACTTTAATCCTAGTAATTGTCTCCAGAGACAAAGCGTCCTTGGTGACGGTTGGCTTATTCACTCAGAGCAATTCCAAATAATCCAATTACCTGCCTCAGGAACATGATAATTTTATTGTGTGTGACATTTTACACCTCTGCCTCTAACTTTGAACATCCTACTCCCAAAATTTCCCTCGGAAGCTTATATTCCTAGAAGCCTATTGTTGTTTAATTTGTATTGAATTAGCCTGTCATTTGCTATTCATCCATGTGAGAGGAGGCTGCACTGACCCAAGTGTACCAACACAACGGGCACTTAATGAAGCTGCAGCGCCCAAAGTGACTGGCTACATCTCCCGTTTGTCACGAACACCGTACGAGCATCAAAAAGTGACACCTCAGCTGCTGTTTGAATCCCAGTTTAGCTGCTTTAATCAACTAGAAACATGGATAGCTTACAGTAGCTTTGAGATAATCCAAAACAAATAGTGTAGGAGTGTTTTTATTATAGCTACGGAAGAGTAATAATCATGGGAAGCTGAAATGGTTCAGGCACGGTTGAAATCCGTCACTTTCCATCCAAATGTTCACAACTTCAAACTGACACACCTCAATTACTGCATCTTAAAACTGAGCCAGCGTCTGTTTATTCAGCCTTCTCATCACTCTCATTCACTGACCCATTACACATCTGAAAATCATCACTTCCACTTCCCTACTCTCCTCCTAAATGAACAAAAGTGTCTTCTTCCTTCACACGTGTTTATCTGCTTAAACAGCGTCAATCTGAGGCTCTGCTGTGGAGTTTGTAATCTCTGTGTCATGTTTGCTCAGTTTGTGCCAGAGCATCAGTCATCTCTGCCAAACTCCAATACAAGTCATTTCTGTATAAATGGTGAACCTGACAAAAGCGTCCTGACTGAAATAAAGAATATGAAGACAGTAACACTGATACCCGTTTTTAAAGTTAAACCCATAGCAAGCGCTATTTTTGTGGTAGCTCCCAAATGATTTTTTTCCTCTATATTGAATCTCTCTTAAGTAATTTATTACCATTTATTGTAATATTATCTTTTTTACTTTGTGTTTTGTCAGTCAAAATCATGTATTTTCCTATATTTAATTTACTGATCATGTAGGTGTTCATAAAAGGGCAGATTAAAGTTGACGGTTATTATATTGAAAGCAGAGAAAACTGAAGAAAAAGCGACTTTTTCAGTCAAATAAAGTCGTGGAAAAAATTATTAGACCATCAAAAACTCATCAAAAACAATGGTTATGCAATCAAGTACTAACTCCTGTGTGTATCATGTGACTAAAACAGATAGAAAAGAAAA
>JAPQRP010000008.1:5122683-5138846 GCA_037367295.1 Apogon hyalosoma
TCCACTGTCATTGATCCAACTCCATGGGTTTTACTGGTGAATCGATGTTGTAGAAGATGACGGTGTTTCCATGGTAATTATGGAGCCTCTGAACGTTCAAATGAGTCATATCTGATGACCATTAAAAGATGACAAACTATGACAACTTTACACCAATTATTTACATGGATTAATAGGTTTAGTGGATCAACAGGCATTAAACAGTTTAGATCAGTGGATGGCTTTGGTCGGTGATGGATGTTATGGGTCTTTATGGGTTAAAGTATCACACCAGATGCATGAAATTATAAAGTCAGAACTCGTGGTTTTAGCCATGTTTTAGTTTTACAGTCAGGCTTCAGTCACGGTGTTCTGCAGACAACAAATCTACAGCCCATTGTCTGTAGACATATTTTGCCTAAAATACCTGTTTCTGTCTCCTTTAGGAATGTTCATACATGTGTCAGTTGCTATGTTGTCCTTCAGGAATGCCACACAGATTACACTGGTCTACAAGCAAAATGCCTTCAGAAAATTTGTGACATTTTACCAAGTTTGAGTCACTAATAAAGAAAAATTAAGCCAAAAATGCTGGTTGGCTGCAGTTTCCAAGATACAGTACTGGATCAAAATATGAAATTGTGAGAGTTAATGAGAGAATGGGTTTGACACAAAACCAATGTTTGTCTCAGAGCTACCAGATCTACTTCAAAACACTGTCTGCACATCACAAAACATTCACTTTACAGGATCTTTCTTGTGGAAAATAAACCAATATATATGCGTAATAACACTATCATATATATTGAAAACATCAGCAAACCAGCACTTTTGTCATTTCTTTTCTGATTCATCTTATTAAAGTATATAAGATTTAGCACATTTACGACGCAGATCATTTCTAAAAATAAATTATACACCAATGTTATGTGTGTATTTACATTGTAGGAAAAATAGAGACACTCTCCATCTGATATTTGTAAGACATAATGAGAAGTGCATTCAGAGCTAGATTCTTCACTCTCCTATGCTGAGCAATCTGTTGTCGTGAGCTCGTTCCAATAAATCCTGCATAATGTATCCAGAGAGTCATCTAAGTGTTCCTCAGTCTTTGGTGTCACAGAAGAACTCTATCAGTAACCAACAGAGTAAATATCCTGTGGTACTGGCCCATGAGTCACTGAAGTCAATGTAAATAACTAAAATGTTGGATTCATGAAGATGACATTTTATTCACCTCCGTCAGCACAAAAAGAAAGTTTGGCTTAAAAGATTTCACACAAGAGGAGATTTATTTTTTTTTTAATCTGGAAATAGTTTCAAATAAAAAACCCTGGACTGAACACAACTACCACATTATCAGATATTTGGCATCATCATGGTGGTTTAAGTATTTCTAAAGATGTAAATTTCTGATTTGTGAAGCCGAGAATTTAGTCACATTCACAAAAAGCATGACTGGCTGAAGAGGCATCATGTAATCATTCCCTGAAATGTTGTCAAATGAGATACATTGGACTCACTGCAACTAACAAGTGTCAAGAATTACCAAATTATTGGGCATTTGGCATTACTGATTTTACAGGCTGCAAAATCATTCAGAAATTATTATTGTATTTAATAAATGTATCACTCTTCAAAGAGAAGAGACATTTTATCAAATTACAGAGCTCCACAAGCAAAAATACTAAAACAGTAGAATTGTTAGATCAATAATATAGAAAAATTCAGTACAAAGTGTTAGTTTTCTATAGTTTTCAAGGTACCATATTGGGTCAAAAAATGAAATTCGATGGTACTAGTAAAACAGTGCATTTTATTCAAAAAGTACTATTTGTCTCTGAGCTACCGTTCTACTTCAAAACACTGTCGACACATTACAATACTTTTCACTTTTCAGAATTGTTGTAAAGTAACAATTATAACTATTACATATGTACACAATTCTACATATATACAGTATGTAATAACTTCTTTATCATATAACCTGAAAATATGAGCCTATCAGCATTTTTTTTTTTACTACTTTTGCAATTAATCTTTCCAAAGTTTCCAAAGATTTAGTAGATTTTAAATCTGAAGCAGTAATTTACAAAAGACAAACAGACCAGTGTTTTCAGGTATCTGCTTATCAGTAAATCAGTTTTGGTACTGGTACCATGATTCAGATATTCTAAACATTGTATAGCTGGACCTTTGCATATGGATGCTTTTCTGAAAAAGTCTGTCAAATGATAAACATTACCTCATTTTAACTCACATTACCTCACATTCACATTTCTTTTTTTTTTTTTGCTTTCATGCCTCTTTCTTTGGCATATTTACCACTTGGCTTCTATGTCAAGTGTTCCTTTTTCAAAACAACTGAAAATGTTTTGACTTGAACACACACATAAAAAAAATCCCCTGACAGCTGCATTGGTAGTCATTGTGTTGGCAGTGAACACAGACACCGACTGCCTTTCCAAAGTTGGAAAATCTGGCAGAGCAGCTGAGGTTTCTTCTCTTTGGGAAATCAGGAAATGTGGTGTGATTATGTGTGTGGGGGGCTGCACTTTTATAGGTTGTAATATTTTATAGTTCCAATTATTCTCACATAATCACACACTTGAACATGAATGTAAAAATTGCACCGTTGCTAATGAAAATAATACAAGAAGAACATTCACCAAGTTGTTCTAATTCTGTGAACACTGATGTTTATCTTATTAGCATGACCATTAGTAATCACCATTCCTACAGTGTGAACATAATAAATACTCCTGGTTCTATTATTGTTATCAAACTGGAGCCTATGCTTGAACACTGGATTATTCTGAAATTCATCACTATTGTTTTAGATTATTATACTGCAGCTGTGAAATAAAATGATTATATAAGGGGCTACATGTAGTATTTATACTTTCAAATATTAAAAAACAAACTATCTAAAATTATCCTTAGAGTGTGCAAAATAAAGAGCTCTGGACTTATGCCAAAGGCATCAATGTATTAGATTGTAGAGATATGAGTTGTGTCTCTACTAATGGTCTGATGAAAAGATAGAAGCACTGTTGTTTTTTTCATCACTGGACACAGTTCAAAATGGAAAGAACGGAGTTTCTTTCAGTGTTTCTTTTTCTATAATGTTATTATGCTGTTATATTATCTTTGCTAAATTCACCATTTGTTGATCCACAGGTCTAAACTGTGATAGTTCTGACCTTGTTTATATGATTCTAAACAGATCTTTGGTGCAACTATTGACAACACAAACCATATACAAAATAGAAGAGATCTGTGGTTTCATTGTAGCTGTTTTCTGTCTAAAAACAGAACTAAACTAACAGAGCTGTGATGTAAACTATCAGCTGATGCAGCACATGAATATTAGTGAAGATACACTGTTATTTTAACTGACTGTGGGAGGTTTTATTTGAAGAAGAAAACTTGATGATACCATAATACAAATGTGTGTAAACAATAAGCTTTATATTTTATTAAGTGAGTGATATCGTCTGTGGATACTTAATTTTCCTGAGGGCCCTGCCCAAAGGATCAATCTAATCTAATCTAATCTAATCTAATCTAATCTAATCTAATATAATATAATATAATATAATATAATATAATCCAAGATACACAGCATTGAGTTATAATAGTGCTCTGGTTTGCAATGTCTCCCTGCTGTTGAAAGTTTGCAATACCACATATAACCCCTTTAAGGCCTCATCAAATGATATAAAAATTTTTTCAGTATTTTGAGTCGAGCAAAGTTCTTAGATGTACTGAGAAATACATTGCATTTGCATTGCTTTCAGGTATCACTGCATGAGCACTAAACACTACAAGGATAATTCAATTTTATATATTGTGGATTTGCTCACTGCTCTGTTCACAGCACAAAAAACACGAACTGGGCATAACAAATATTTTTAGGTTCTTGATGCTCCACTTTCATGCTCTCCTGGGACTGTCACTTTTTGGAAGTCTGTAAGAGGTCAGGCATCACCGCCACTGAGAGAACTACACTTCTGTTGTCACAGGACTTATCTCTTCCTCTCTGTCAAAATCCATTTCTCACTAAGCAGCTTGGTGAAAGGACAACTCGCAGCCTGTGAGCAGGAGACAACCTGCCGTACTCATTGTACTGGCTGGCTCCTACATTTTTTATGTGTATTGAATGTAAAGAAGAGTCAGGATGTCAAGCGCTGTCAGCTGTTGTCTTCAGTTAATGTTCTCATCGCTTTTCTGCAAAAAACAACCAAAAACCTCAAGAAGCTCACAGTACCACTCAGTTTTATAGAAGGAGGGCAAGTGAAAACAATCATTTTGACTTTGTCTTTCATTACATGTAATCAGTGGTGTCCAGTCAGGTCAGTTTTATTTATAATGCCCACAGTCACAAAACATAAAGGGCTGGATCTACTAAAGGTTTGCATGTATAAAAACGTGTGTAAACTCATTGCACACGCAAAAAAATTTACAAACTGATTTACTAACAGCGCGCACTAAGGGTTGCATCTTTCAAAGGTGCAAAATACTGCATCTGCATCCAGTTTTCAGCAATGAATATGCAATATGGGGCATTTACACGCAATTGTGAGTGTGCTGGGAGGAGAAAATGTAAATATATTAATTTAGCACAGGTAAAGTGATTTATCAAACTCAAAAGCAATTTTGCTGATAGAAACTGCATCTATATTTAACACATCTCAAAAGGAGGTGCAAATGGTTTGGATGCATAATTGCACACACATGGAAGTGGTTATTGTTGCAAGAAAGAGACATCAAAACAATGAAACAAGATGCAGGGAATGCACTTTTCACACTCGTATGAACATGTTTGGAAGAAAAAATAATTGGGACGTATACCACTTTACAGGACTCTTGTAAAGGCTACTTTTCCACTTGATCTGATGATTGTGATTAAAAATATGCACCTACATTAGGCTACAGTGTGAAAAAATTATGTGTGCCTGACAGTCATTCAATCCAACAGCCCCCACTGCGCCCCCACCTCTAAAATGAATCCGGCGCCACTGCCCAGTAATGGCATTTTAGAACTTCTAGAAGAACTAGGGGATGATTTGGGCCAGTCACAAGGAGGAGTCATACAATACCTTCTATGACAAAACTCCTCGCAACGTTACAGTTCCATGCGTCTGGATCATTCCAGCGAAATGTTACCTTTAGTGCTGTCGTATCCCAGAGCAGTTTTTCCAGCATATTGTCTCCATGACAACAACCAGTAGTGCACACAAAATCCTCATCTAAATAAGGCGGTCTCCAAGACTTTGCACCTGTTGTCATTTGCACAGGCAATCTTAGTAAATCACCCACAAACCGTGGTTCTACCCCATACGCAAAATTCTAGATTGAGCACGCAAATTAGTACACGCAAAATGGGATCTTAGTAGATCCGGCCCAAAGGGTCTTTACAGTCTGCACTTTACACAACACCCTTTACATGTCCTGCAGATCAAGAGAATCACCTAAACCTAAAGTAATGTCATCTTGATTTCAGATTGAGTGTTTCTGTTAACTCTTGAATGTGGAGAACAATATCAGATTTCCTCAAATAGTGACCAGGCCTTTGTTTACCTCTGCTGCAGAATGTAACAGACCTTTATTTGAATGAGGCTTACATTAGAAGCAGGTATTTATCTCTGACTGATACTGTTTAATAAATAGAAGCTGTTTTAATTTGTCTTAAGTATTGCTTTGATCCACTTGTTTGCAATGGTACATGTACTACAATGCATGTTTCTACAAACTTAACACCTAACCATATTAGAATAAACAGCCTCTAGCATTTCAGTGGATACAATCTATTTCTTGCTTAACAGAACTTTTGTTGCGTAAACACTGTCCTTCTGCACTTGTAAATCTCAACACATGTCCAACTCACTGAAAAAATCACACACCTGCAGTGATGGGGATTGGACAATAGCAGTTTAAATGAATGATCTAATAATAAAGTATGGGAAATAGCAGGATTGTATTGTTGAACATATTAAATTACATTTGTAGAAGTGACCATTGTATTTAACTGCTAGCATATGACAGGCACAAGAAATTTGTCCTGTAGTTTTTACCCAGCCTGTATTTGAGGACTAGATTTTATTACCTCTGCCAAGGAGGGTATGTTTTCATCAGGGTTTGTTTGTTTGTTTGTTAGCAATTTTTTGATTACATTTTCAAGAAATGTTGATACTAGCACAAGGAACAAATTATTAGTGGTGATTTGGGGGGGGGTCTGCCTTGGCAGAGGCGGAGGTCTGTGGTCTCTGAGAGCTTTTGTAGTTTGTTCATGTTAAGGTTAAAAGGTTCATGGTTAATTCACTTTATTATTCTCACAGCAGAATTGCCATGGTACTTAAAAAAACAAGGACGCATATACTGTCTATAATTTCTCTCTTTCTCATGTCATACATTTATGTCAGGTGATACAACAGAAATGATATGTTTAATGCTGTGACTTGTTGCTAGGAAACATGATATTTTTTCTATAAAATGTGAAACTATGTGTTTCTATTTCAGTTTATGGTAATACTGACTAAACCACACAAACATCCAGATACTGAGCTGTGATGTGAAGTGAAGTGATATGATGACTCACTCTGTATTTAGTAATATTCAAACTAAATCACTGTCTTTTCGTAACTGAAAACCAAAGAACTTTTATAGCTGTAACCTAAAACTTACAGGAGTCAGGATCTGAACTGCTTACCGTGGGCAAAGCTCTGGATTTTGTAAATCCACCATCCACCCGGTCAACCTTCTGCCGGTTGAGGAAAGACAAAAAAAATAGAAATGTACAATAGCAACATTTCCTCTGCTAACTTATTCAGTTCTTTTCAGCTTTGCTATGGATTATAATGTAGTTTGGTGCACACACTCATGCACTAATGTGAAGTTTGTTCCCCTGACCTTTTATTCAATGCCATCACTATATCAAAATATTAGTGTGTTGAATATTTTGGGTTATTAAATCTGTTTAAATTCTTATTTTCATTCTATATGACTGATATATAAAATGAAATGAAAATGACTTGGTTGTATCTATATTATAAAAGCCAAGTGGCCTCTGTGTGTGTGTGTGTGTGTGTGTGTGTGTGTGTCTGGGGATTCACACAAAATCCGGAAAGAGCTGACTGCTGCAGTTTGGCATACTTATATATTTTTGGTCAAGGAACAGACTAGCAAAAACGGCAAGTTGACAGGACCGATATTTTGGGAGATATTAGTAATTTTGGAATACAATAGCCTTACAATCATGGTGCTATACCCAGAACACTTTAGTGGTGACTGCTGGACAAATACAGTACAGCATGCAAGAGCACACAAAAGCAGACAAACTACCACATCTAGAACCCGTGGATCCCCACGGGTCAACGTGCTAGTTTATCATAAGCGTCACAGCCAGACTGTTAACAGTACATCCACAGTGTCCTGTCCCACATGCATGGACCAGTGTTTAAAGCTGTGCAGTTAAAAATAAAACACAGCACATCATATTCCAATTCGAGTTTTATGACCAAATAAATCATAGCCAACAGACAAATAGACTCAGCATGGAGACTCGTGTTCATTCTATACATTAGTATTCACCTCTTTGTCATGGATGCAATAAGAAATATGAGGTCATCTCTCTGCTGTGGAGAAGGCATAAAACAAACTCCTGGAGAGAACAAGAGGGGGGGGGCTTTATGCTTTATCTTTATCTGTCGGGCCTTGAGGCTCCGTCTGTCCACCTGTCTGGGCAAGCAGATCTGTGCTGCTCTTCCTTGATGGTGAGCTGAGGCAGGCAGGCTGAGCTGCAGGATGATCAGCCTAAATATTCCTATGGGAATTGACTCTAATTAAGCGGACTGGAGCCAAAGTCCTGTGCAGAGCTGGATGTCTGCCCAAGTGCCTTCGAGAGGATTTGACTGCCCTCCCACTGTTGGAGGCTTCTTTTTGTTATAGCGATTTGTCATCTTCAGAAGTGGAGCGAGCATCCTGAGGTTGATAACTGTCCTTCTTCACCAGTCAACTAATTATCAACCGGAACAGCCAAGAATATGGGCTATATCTCCCACAGAGGTGCATAAAAAATGTCACTCCGCCCACTGCATGAATGGAAATCTGAAGATCCAGATGTGGATGTAAGATATGAGTACTTCAGGAACAATTGTACCAGTATCAGTTTAAAGGGGCTATATGTAGTATTTATTATTTCAAATATTAAAAAAAACCCTTAAAATTATGATTAGAGAGTATTTACAATAACAAAAAAACTGAAATTGTGCCAAAAAATATCAATGCGTTGGACTGTAGAGATGTGCATGGAGCATATCCGCACTGATGTTCTGACGGATTTATGAGGCCACTAGAGGAAGTAGTGAGTCAGATGGGATAAGAATCACGAAGAAACAACTTTTAGTGCTAAAAGCTAGAAGCACTGTTGTTGTTTTCACCCCTGGACAAAGTTATTATGTGATATTATTATCTTTACTAAGCTCAAAATTTGTTGATCCACTGTTCAGACTAAACGGTGACAGTTCTGACCTTGTTTGGATAATTCCAAACAGACCTTTAACAGCCACTAACAACACAAACTGCACAGAAAACAGAGGTGATTTGTGGTTTTACTGTAGCTGTTTTCTATCTAAAAATAGAGGTAAGCTAACAGAGCTGTAATGTAAACTATCAGCTGATGCAGCACGTGAAGATTCTAAGACAGTGTTATTTAGACCAACTGTCAAAATAACCAGATATGAATTTTTGTTTAAAGAAGAAAACTTGATGATACCATGATACAGATGAAAACAATGAGCTTTGTGAGTGATAGTCTGTGGATGCATAGCGTTGATTTGCTGGTGGTTTTATTATCATCTATATTATAATAAACTATATTTGTTGATTTTTATGTGTATTACCTTCAGAATGGATGTGTTTCACAGTTAAATCATAGTCACAACTAAGTCACATTTTTACAGCTCCAACATGTTTTAGTGAATAGAATCACTAAAAGGAAGACCATTCATAAGAGCAAGGAAATCTAACATCACTCAAGATGCCACAGTTGATGGAAAGTGTCATTTCATTTATTTTTCTGTAGGTTTTTTTTTTTTTTTTTTGCTATTTTTGAATGACTGTCTTTGCTCTACTCTTGTCTTCTTGTTACTTATCAGTCACTGGTCTACAAGTAAAATGTCTCCAGAGTAAAAGCAGTGAAACTTTACCAAGTTTGAGAAACTAATAGAGAAAAAAATTTATCAAAAATGCTGGTTGGCTCTATTTTCCAAAATACAGTACTGGATCAAAATGTGACATTCTGAGAGTTAATGAGATAATGGGTTTTACTCAGAAAAAATGTTTGTCTCAGAGCTACTGGATCTGCTTCAAAACTATCTATAGACCTTTTTCACAACTTCTGTATTTTTGACTGGAAATACACAATCGTCGCAGAATTCTACTTCCTCACCCATCAGGGCAACTATGGTGCAAGCGAAGAACAAGAGTTTTTGTAGCATTCCAGGTTGCTCTTGTTATTCCCAAAAGCAGCCGCATCGGTCTTTTTATTGTTTTCCTGTGGACAGTGAGGTTAGGCGGAAATGGATTCAGGCAATCTGGCGGAATGAGGGACCAAAGTTTGTGATTAAAAAGGGTTGTGCATATGTCTGCAGCAGACATTTCACGTCCAAAGATTACGTGCTGGGAATCACTGTTCACCGCCTGAAACCCGGGGCTGTTCCTAGCCTTTTCTCATGGAACAGCTTCATTTCTGTTCAGAAAAGTACATAAACACAAACGTTACCCAGAAAAAGATTAACTGATGATAGCATTGGACTAACATTACTGTCGCTTCATAGAAGACATCCACTTGGACAACCCTAAACGGAACAAATTGATGCCAATAATGCTTCATTCAAAACAGACTATAATGCTTTAGTAAGGTCAACTGTACATTAGACATAAATTATATCTAAGTAAACAGGTTAATGACTTGTCATTGTAGCCAGCAGTTCAGTACCAGCCTGATCTCTCTCTTTACCTTGATATTTATGGACAAATTCCAGGTGGAAAAATTTGTACCCTTTAGGGATTTTGTTCTTTTGTTTACGGAGTTTTCTTCAATGACCCTTGCAACATCGGCAAATGTAATATTTGCCAAATCACTCAGGCAGATTGTGTACACTCTCTTATCCATTTTGTCTCACTGTGTTGACGCTTGGCAGGAAGTCCTTTTCCACAATGATCACATATTTCTGGCAAGTGTGAAAAGGTCAATTGTATAATAGTACCAATATAATAAACCCATTTAAATGTGTAATAACACTTTATCATATGCATTGAAAATGAGGTAAACAGTACTTTTGTCATTTGATTTCTAATTCATCTTTTTAAATTATGTAAGATTTCGCACATTTAATCTGAGGCAGATAATTAAACAAAAAAAAAGTAGACTGGTATATTTTGTTTATAATGTTATATTTGATTATAAAACACTTGCAATAATACAGTGCAGCACTGGAATATTATATTAAAAAAGGTTTCAGCTGGAAGTACTATGACGTATTCTTAAGATGAACCCATGATCTGCATCTTTATACTTCTGAGTTTTACCAATAAAAAAATGCAGCTGTAATGTCCTAACTATCCTTGTTGTTGCTGGATACTTGCCAACTCCTCCACTTATGTATTTCTGAAGTTGTTTTTCATTCTGGGATCGTTTTAACTCAGACTTCTCTTGGGTTTCCTTTGGAGGTGCTGGCAACAAAGAAAACTGTACACACTTTGATTGTAAAAATCCTCCATAGTCAATCTTTTTCTCTTCTCAGCAGCCATGTTCTTTCTTCTGTTCGTGGAGACATAAGCATAGATATTGCTGTTTTTGTTGTTTTGCTTTATTTACTATGCATTACAGTTTATCCTCAGGTATCACATATGTATCTTTGATGTTTTCTGTTTGCTGAGTTTTTATACAGTAAAGTATACTAAAGCACAGAAGAAACTGAATGAAAATTCACAAAGAAGCCATTATGCCCTCCAGACAACCCTCCAAAAGTAAAAAATAAAATTAAAAGCTCTCATGCATTCATGACCTCTTCCCATTTTTCTCAATAATATCAACATGGCCCCTAATGTAAGATTTTTTTTTTTAAATAACTTGCTGTTTCGTTTGTCTTTAGTCAGTGCATTATTCAGGCTATTATTAAGTTTATTTTTTTAGTCCACCTACCTAAGGGGCTGCCAAAGGATTTAAGATGCATGAAAACTGTCTATGGTTTTTCATCAAATGATTAATGATGCCTTGAGGAAGTTCTTTATAAACAGCAAGCTGTGTGCCTGCATGTAAGGAAACATACTTCACTGTTTTGTGCTGAAAACGATATAATACAAGCGTCGATAGATGTTAAATCTGAACATGCCATAGTGAAAAGCTGCACTGAACTGCTCATTATGTGGTCCTGTTCAAATGATACATTACCCTTCATCCACAAATGCATTTTTTCCCCCTCAAATATATATCTTTTCCAAACAAGAGTAGCTAAGCATAAGAGGTAAATTTTTCCCATTTAGTAAATGCTTAATTAGTGACACAGTTTTTTTTTATTTTGCTAGGAGTGGGTTGATTGATCCTACGGGACTCACACTCAAAAGCTACTACTTTTATATTAATCCTTCAACAATAATAAAATAATAGAACCACAAAATGTGAGGGGTTCCATCACTTCAAAATTGTTTGCACCTTTTTTCTGTCATATGTCATATACGTACATGTCATATGACTGTGGAAACATCTGTGACATGAGGATAGAGAATCAAACTGCAGTAAGGAAACATGACAGGTTTCCACTGCCTCTATCAGTTTGACTTGTCTTGATTCAGCACCGCTTGGCCCAGGAGTATTGTATTTCCACTGTAGCTATAGTACTCCTTCACCACATCTGATTGTCATAGCAATTGTAGATGCAACTGCAGCTATACGCAATGCAACAGTGGAGGACAATGAAACTTAAGTAGTTTGGACACAAATCTGTGGTTGATTTATTAAAACACGGCATATTCCAAAATGTGCTATGACATTTTCACAGATTTCTTGGTTTTGACAATTCTATATCAACTAAAATGTGATTTGTATGATTTTATGTCATGTTTAGTGTTGTTTTGGCTCACACTAGAACCTCACCCAAGGTGGTAAGAAAAATAGTATTTAGGGGTCTTTGTTTACACAGTGGAAACAGGACTAATTACTCTCCCAGTATTTTGGTTATCAATTTAGCAAAATAAATTATTTTTTATTGTTGTTGCCAGCCTTGAGCCATTTGGTAACATGGCATATAGTGTGGTGCGAGGGAAAGTTCCTCTGGAAACACCATGGTCTGTTTGAGACCAGTAAGAAAACTATTCTATGTTGTTGGTATCTTAATTTACTTTATCAATACTTGTGTTATAATTGTTTATTGATTTTATTTTATTAGTGAGAATTACCTGTGAAGTTGCAGATTACCATCAACTGAACACCTATAACCCTCTCCTAAAGAAGATTCCAAAAACATAAAGACCCTCCATGTTCCAACCATCCATGCATAAGCAGATATTAACTCTGGTCCACACTCAAACATAGTAAATGATGACAGTGAGTGTTAATACTGGATGCCACATGCTACACAATGGGAAAAAAGAAGTGGAAATCCATTTTTTTAGTGATGGTAGAAACATGGCAGATTTCATGAAGAGCGACATGTTCCCTCTGTAGATATTCTGGCTCATTCTAAGGTAATGAAAACAGTTAACATTTTAGTGTGATTACACATTAATGAAAACAGAATTATGAATATTATAGTGCATTTCTGTGATTAGATCCTCATAAATCCCCAGAATGCTACACACTAGACTTTGAATTGTAGTGTTTTTGTAAAAAAATAAAAATAAAAATACTACAGCTATAAAGTATGAGGTGATCATATGGTGGGATTTTTGTTAAAAATATCATAAAATAAGGCAAATAAGGACACTCTCTGGTCTTGTAAGGTGAAGGCTTGAACATAATTAAAAGAAAACTACTTGCTAGATTGCTTTAGTTTTGGTTGTGAATATTATGTCACAACATATTTAACAAGGAGTCAAAGGTCGTTAGCTGCACAGATTAGAACAGGAATCCACTGAAGTTCAACAATTTACCAAACATCCAGCATGATAAAAAGTTGTGTGAACTGGATAAAAATAAGAATTAATCACATTTTCTCTTGTATAGCCCTTATTATGAGTTCAGGATGTCTATATTTAATAAAATCAGTGCAATATGCAGAGATGTTTGATGTTCTGAAGAATGGGGTGGTAGTTTCACTTGAACATTTTTAAGTTGGGTGCTTTTGTTTCTGAAGCTTGGAGAAAACATCAACAGGGTGTGTGTGTGTGTGTGTGTGTGTGTGTGTGTGTGTGTGTGTGTGTGTGTGTGTGTGTGTGTGTGTGTGTGTGTGCGTGTGTGTGTGTGTGTGTGTGTGTGCGTGTGTGTGTGTGTGCGTGCGTGTGTGTGCGTGTGTGCGTGTGTGTGTGTGTTTAGGAGTATATGTAATTGATATTCCTACTCTGGCTCTAGTTGTTTATTTTTCTATTAAGACCATCATGGCCTGTGCATATGATAAGCAAGAGACAATAATAGATCAAATCACAGTCAAAAGGTGGAAAATACTAAGCTATGTTTTATACACAAATATGTTTCCTAAACTGGACTGATATTTGGAATAAATGTGTTATAAATAATTGTGATGCCCATTTTGACAACTCTCATACCCATCTAAGAAATTATGTGAATCAGCATCTGTAAAATTGTGAAAGTATCAGTATCAAATCCAACTAAAATGTTGGATAGTGCTCATTAAAACAGTTGCCTCTGCAAAATAATAAACAGTTCCGACAAACACAAGATGATGTCAGTTCATCCACAGTATCATCCAGGTTTGAGTGTCCTGGTGTGGAATTCCAGTGCACCTCTGGGTGTGGAGTCCATCTCCTGTTTCCCTCCACAGTGCAGACAGTCATCTTTATACTATGAGGCTCAATTCCCACAAGCTCTCCACCTTTTTTCTTTTCTCCTCTCTGACAGTTTCTGTGTCTGTCCGCTGTGTGTGGAGGAGGCTGGAGGTAACTGGTCCTTTGGCAGTGATAACAAATCCACTTTGCTTCTATTATCGATGAGAAGCCTTAAAGGTGTTTATCTCTCCGTCTTTACTTTACTGAGGGGATGAGCAGACTGATACTTTTAAAGATGGTAGAAGAGCCTGTAGGGGAGTGAAAAGCCCAACAGCGCATTTATCAGCAAATAAAGTCCTGTTACAAATGAAACTACCCTGATGACAACAGCAATTAGCACAAATTGAATGATAGATGTCTGCACGTAGCTGCAGAAGCAACATCCGCCTGAAAGCCAGGGAAAGAGAAGAGAGGAAACTGATATTGAGGATTATAGGCTGTTTATGAAGTACAATTTGGACAATGATAAAGTTAATAAAAAGATATAGCTGTTGGTTGATGCCTGAGTGATCTCACTTGTATTTGCTCATTCCTGCCTTTGTGAGAGATCTTCCCTCAGGCTAGGAGGGTAGGCTATTTATAGCAGGCTCATTGTTGTTGCTGTTATGGGACAGTGTGTCCTACTTACACAGGGAGCTGATATTACATTAAAGCAAGTGTTGATGTCACAGCTCGTATAAGGAATCTGTCTCAGGAGATGCAGGCATGTCTCAAGCATCTGGGGAGACACTTGTCTATCTGACAGATGCTGCAAGGCCACCGCTCACATCAGACCGCCACAGTAAAGCGATTATGAACGGATTGGCCCGCCGTGACACTGAGTGACCGCCATTATCTGATTGGATAACTTGAATTTAATATGGAGGAGGGAATGTGAGAACATTTACAAAACCTGCTGTATCCATGTGAAGGGCATTGAAAAGCAAACTTCTTGTAATGAAAATGTTCTGTCACCAAAAATATTCCCCCTTGTCAGAGGAAATGAAGACGGATCCACACTAAAGGTCAGAGTAAAACTCATAAGGGCAGCAATAATGAAGCTCATTACGTAGAGGGCAGATGCCTTTACACACACATATCTCAGCGAAGAACAGAAGGTTAAGATGTGCTCAGGATTAATGGTTCAAGTGCATGAATTAGCACACACATTCAGCGTTTGTGGATTTAATGTTTCCTTTTTGGTGTGCAGCATCTGCAGGAGCCAAAACTACAGGAAAAAAAACACAATAAAAATAACACCATAAAATCTGATGAGTCACTGGCTTCAAAAACAACAACATGCTCTGAATCTGTTTTTGAAACATTCACACCTGAGGATACTCACTTAAAGGTCCGGTGCTGAAGAAGAACCTCCGACTGAGCTGTGTTTATTTACAGAGGGAGCAAGTCGCTGTTCAGAGTCAATGGACCTCCTCTTCTCCTTTTTTTGTTTTATAGTGGGTGGCATCTAGTGCTAATGTACATTATCATCACCTACTCTGCTTATAGGTAGCAAAAATGTTGGAAAAGCAGCATTTCTTGGACATAAAAAAAAGTGTTTTGTTTGAGATGCTCTTTGGATTGGGGCGTACAGTGATGTGCAAAACTCCCAAGCTGACATTTTGCTTGTTGTTTAGTAAAGCTCTAATGACCACACATGTATACATTTCTCAGTCTCCATATCAAAGCAGCGTATGACTTTCATCACAGTTTTTTTTTTTTCTAATTTGTACAACTCAAGTGATAGCCTAATTATCACTAATCCATTAGTCTTTCCGTGCTTACACACCTGAATCACTTCCGACCCGGTGAACAACTTTGAAGATGACTCCATCATAAACATAGTCAGCTTGTTTACATAACAAACCCAAATGTCACTTGGGTCTTTTTGGAAATTTTGTCGTGAAGTGCCCGCCAAAAGGTCCAGTCTGGCCCTTGGGAAGAATTTGTGACATGCAAAAATTTCACTGACGATATTATAATCATTTTAGTTCAGGTTCCACATGCAGACCAATTTAATCTCAAGTGGGTCAGATCAGTAAAACACTATCATAATAACCTATAAATACTCACAACCCCAAATTTTTCTCTTTGTAAATGTAAAGATTTTCATGTCATTTAACTGTATTTACACTAAAACAAACTATCATTTTACAAAAACACAAATAACCTGAACAAATATGAACATTTTGAAATGT
>JAPQRP010000008.1:5146816-5194536 GCA_037367295.1 Apogon hyalosoma
GGGATAGGCTCCAGCGACCCCCGTGACCCTAGTGAGGATAAAGCGGGTTCAGAAAATGGATGGATGGATGGATATATGGATGTTTATTGTATTGTGGACAATCCCAATTAATGAACTGTATCAATAACAGTAAAAAGGGCAACTTTAGCCAACAATGGCTAGTATCCTGCTGTAGTCCCCGGCCTGATAACAATAGGCACCCTAAAAAACAATGTATTAAAGCATGTTTGGGTGGAGAATTGTGTTTTTTAAATTTATGTAATAAAAAAAAAAAAGTACTATACTCCTAAAATACATTTGTTTGTTGCAATGTGTAATGCTGGTCGTAGCTAAAAGAGCTGCTGATGTTAAAACCATTTTTACACTGTGTTGGGCAGTAAAGATATAATTAAACATTTTGTATCACAGCTAAAATATTTATTTTATACTAGCTATGAGTGTCATAGCAGCTAAAGCAAATGTACTCAAAAAGGATGTTTACATTTAGGGGTGTCCTGATCCGATATTGGTATCGGATATCAGTACAATATCAGCCAAAAAACGAGTATTGGATTTTATTGGACTGCATCTAAAATCTCCAATAAAAGTGATCCAAAAAGCAATCCATTTTCCACTCCTGCACGAGTACAAGAGGCTCTTAAGCACAGTGTCAATTATCATTAAGGAGCAAAGGAGCAGGCTGACAGCAGAACAGGCCCAACTGCTTATCTTCTTAAAAAAAGAAAATCTCCAGATCATGCTCAGACTGCAGAAAGTGGAGATGGAGGCAGAGGTTGTGCTAGACATTTTTAGTGTCCGTCATGTTGACGGACAGGATCATAAAAATTCCGTCATAACACATTATTATCTGTCATTTCAAATGTAATTTTTGGTAGAATTTAGCAGTATTTAACATTCAAAAATGTCTCAATGATGGCTGTTAATCATCATCCTCCACTACATCAGTCCCTCTTTTTTCATTGCGTTTATCAATGCTATCACATTTACTGGGCTTTTGAAAAGAACTAAGGACACTTGGCTGTCTGACATTTTGCGCTAGCAAAGTAGCATCTAATTTCAGCTAAAGTCAGTTAAACAATGGGACAGGAGTTGACAATGAGTGATTAATATGCAGACTGACCATTAACTGGACAGGGGCTCTACTACAGGTGGACTAACGGAGTCATGTGACAGAAGTACCGGGATTACAGAGTCCTGCACGGTCCACTTTACAACCCTACTCATACCCACATACATTAGACCCACCACCATTCCCGTGATTAAAATCATTGTCTACTTAGTAAATCACTTTTAAGGGCTTTATTTTTGGCTAAAACACACGCCATCAGTGCTGCTCAATAACATCTGTGGCCGGATGTAAAGCTCACTTCAAAATAAAACAAACCAGCTGTGGATCAACCACGGTTTCATCCATGAATCTGCTTTTATTTTGTCACTTCTTTGCCCGCACTTCGTTTAACTTCACCTGTGCCCGTACCCCGATTTTTTTTTTTTTTTTTTAACTCATCCCCACATGTTTTTGTGGATTTTGTGGGCACAGTCAGTGAAACTGGAGCTGTGGACTCTTAACTTTGAGCAGTTGGAGAGTGGACAATATGTGTTGTTGTTTTTGTTGTTTTTGTCCCCGCCCTCAGCTGTTCCTACCATATACTGACAGTAAAAACATAACTGAAGTGAACTTGAATTGTTTTTACTTTAAAAGTATAATTTCTTTTTTTTTTTTTATTTATTTAGGTTATTTTTCAGGGTCTTCTAATTTATTTTTTATTTATTTTATTCAGTTGTAGAATACAGTAGATATTATGCTGAAGGTTAAAATTTATGTAACTAATTGGTTAATAATAAATGGGTCAGTTTTTCTCATGTCTACTGTTGCTGACTATTGTTCTCTGTTTGAGTAACACCACTTGAGCAAGCCTTTTCTAACATTCCACACTACAAAATAAGTAATAAAAGTATGTATGATTCGTGCTGATATCATATCGGATTAATATCGGTATCGGCCAAAACTCAAGGCTGCAATATCGGTATCATATCAGAAGTGAAAAAGTTGTATCGGGACATCCCTATCTACATTTTCATGAGCTCAAAATAAAGAGTCGTCGTCTGGATTTAACTGAGAAAGATTGTTCAGATCCTTCTATTGGATAATTATGGCAGTGATTAATATGTTTGGGCTGCAAAATGTTCTTTAAATTTGGTAGTAAATAGCTTTTAATTTCTTGAAAAAAACCCCAAAAAACATCAGTTATAGAGCATAAAGATTGGATTGTTTCAATGGAAAAAGGTCATGTGGTCTGAGGAGTCCAGATTGACCCTGTTCCAGAGTGATGGGTGTATCAGGGTGAGCAGAGAGGTGGATGAAGTGATTACCCATCATGCCTAGTGCCTACAGTATAAGCCTGTGGGGGCAGTGTTAGGGTTGCTTCAGTTGGTCAGGTCTAGGTTCAGTAATGTTATGAGATCAGCTAAAAACCAGAATATACTGAATGACCACGTTTCAGCATAAATGTGTTTTTTTTCTCTGATGCTACAGGCATATTTCCAAGATGACAACACCAGGATTTATCAGGATTAAATTTTGAAAGAGTGGTTCAAAGAGCATGAGACATCATTTTCACACACGGATTGGCCACCACAGAGTCCAAACCTGAACCCCATTGAGAATCTATGGGATGTGATGGAGAAGACTTTATGCAGTGGTCTGATTCTCCCATCATCAATACAAGATCTTAGTGAAAAATGAATGCTGGATGGAAACAAATGTTGTGACATTTATTGTGACAGTGCATAATGACTGGGTCACACAAATGATTCCATGGCAAAGGCATCTTGTAATCAAAGCTAAACATAGTCTGACAAAATGTTGCTTGTGTGTCTTTTGTTCAAATTCTAAACCTTGAATATGTTTTAAAGGACTCGGTGGGAGGTGGGTAAAACTGAAGATGCCATAAAAAAAAAAAAATGTGTCACTGATTTAAAGCATAGCACAGTCCTTTAGGGATGACATGAAGGGCTTTTAGAATTATTTTAGCAATAAATAAATATGTTTTAATATAAAAAGCTGACTCTCAAGTGTCGGGCAGTGACCTTTACTTCTGAATAATGTGGACCATTTAATCAGTAATGAAAAAACCAACCATCTGTTCTCAACTACCCCAACCACTCACCAGCCACTGCTACTAATCGACATATGAGCTGACACGTTCCCAATAGGGCTCTTAAGTATTCAGAGCACAGCAACTCAGCTGTCCCCCTGCGTTCCCCCGCTGGTGACCTTCACAGTGAAGTGCTCAGCAGACAGCAGTCTGATCAGGTATGGCCTTTAAAGACAAGTGGCTCTCACTGGGCGCCACCACATTAGCTACTCAGGAGTCTGAAGAGGCAGGGGAGATGTGCTTCTACATCCATGACACTCACAGAGGTTAAGAAATGTAAAAGTGGTGTAAATGTGTCCGTCCTGTCTCAGTGAAATGTGATGACTGATAACTCTGTCATTGGCTCGGTTTTATCAGGTCAAACAGGCACAAACACGTCTTTCATCTTCTTATCAAAACAAGAAACAGTACTGTATCTGTCTGGCGGCACAGGGGAAATGCTGAGTGTCAGCTCTCCTCCCAGTGCTGTGACACACAGAACGGAACAGTGTAAGCTGGGATATTCATGACATTTTCAAACGTGTTAGTAGCTGTTTAAGAAAAAGGTTTTGGGAGGATTTACAAATGATTCCCTTGAGAGTGTTATTTTCGTTGCCTTTCTGACACTTAACTAAGCTGGATATTTTGGATTTAGATGTTTGTATGACTCCAGTGATGTTAAACTATTGCGATGGTACTCAGAGTTACAGATTTATGGATAGAAACGTTAAGTCTTAAATTAAAGGAATTTAGCTTAATGTGACTTCTGTGTACTCTAATGTGACCTGTGAATGTCAAAGAATGGTTAAAGTCTCGCTCTGAATACTAACAGTGTAGTCTGGTGCAATTTATCAGTCGGGACACAAACAGCAAAGTCTTTTGGTCTCAGAGTTTTGGTTGACTTTGTAAACAGATGGTACATTTTACAGCAGCCAGCAGGCAGGACAACCATCAAGGGCATTTTAGAGAGTCAATTATTCAGCAGAGCTCTGAAAAGTAATACATATTAAAAATCAGGAACATGGCTATATATAGAATTTATACTATTTCATCTCTCACATCAGTTGAAGGTTTTACAGTAATGACCTGAAATCCTGTTGAGGAGACCAAGAAGTCATGTTGTGTAAGGATGAAACACTTCAGCTTTAATGCATGACCTTATGTCAGTAAAGACATTCAAAGTCAAATGTGAGGAAATAATCACTAAAATGTCATACTTCTATTTTAAAACTCCACTCGTGAGTATTATTGTTATCACAGCTCAAATCATTAGATGTGAAGGCATCCTTGAGTAACAAATCTGACCAATTCGTTGCCATTATTATGGCTTTTTAGTTATATTTATGAACTGCATAGACACAAAATAAAAGCAGATCGATGTGTAAAAGACACAAAACATTTCTGTCTGTGTCATTAGAACATCTGTTTTCTACTTACTAAGAATAAAAAAAAAATAGTGCAATACTTCAATAATTTCACATCTCAAAAATCAGAGTGCTATGATGCTAGAATATTTTGCAGGATTTGAGCAATGATGGCACATGTATAAACACAAACAGATGGTCATAAGCATTCCCAGGCAAAAATTCCACTATGACCTATCATCATATTGTAAATCATTTGGTCTGACTTCGGTGTCACTCCTTCCCTGTGTTTTCGAGTTGTAGAAAATCTACCTGGTAATCGCCAGGTTTTGTCTTATCACAGGTGTTTCCAGACAGGTAGGAGGGTTAAATACATGATTGACAGATGTAGTTACCAATCATTGATCAGATTCTGTCAGACACAGCCTGCTGTTCTACTTACTGTCCCAATATGCTTGGAACAGAGGCTTCACTTTTGTATAACAATATGAAACAACTTGAGTTTATCTGTCATTATATTTAGTCTTTTGATTGGATTGAGAGGAGAGAGCTGCAGAAGGAAGGTGTATATTTGCAAATTCTGCTCCTTTAACCCTTAAAGACCTAGAAACTATTTTTTGTGGACTTCCAAACTAATTTTTCTCTACCTCTTACTTTCCCTTATTCATTTATGACCATTTGTTATTTCAGCCTCTGCATTTTTCAATGAAAAACAAATATTGGATTTACTGATCATATAGTTGCTCATAAAAGTCCAGTTAATCCAAATGCTACTGTATTAGAAAAGTGAAAACTTAAGAAAAAATGTTTTGTTTTGTTTTTTTCAACAAAATAAATCATTAACTAAATATAAAACCAAGCATGTGCAACAACTGTGAAACTACATTGGTGTTACTAGTGAATCTATGGTGCAGTGATGGAGTTTTTACTTTCACTGTGGAGCCTCTGAACATCCAAGAGGCATTTTACCTGAATTATTTACACATATTGATAGGATTACTGGTTCAAAAGTTACTACATGTTTTAGATCAGTAGATGCTTTTGGTCACCAGTGGCTGTTTAGGTTTTTAGTAAATGCAGCATCTGCTTCTCTTCACTTCAAACTGTTCCAGGACTGGTCAGGTTTTGATGGCTGCTTCTGTGTCATTTATGAATTGAAAGCACTAAAAACATGGTTTGATTCAAATCAATTAACTTTAAATTTAGATAAAGTCAAATTTATAATTTTTAAAGATCGTGCTGTTAATGTGGACAGAAATCTAAGTATAAATAATACAGAGATTGAAAGGGTAAATGAAATCAAATTCCTTGGAATAACTATGCACAAGAAATTAAGTTGGAAGACACATATAAACCACATTAAGGTTAAAATATCAAAATCATTAGGGATTATTTCTAAAGTCAAAGAATTCTTGAACCCATCCAACTTGTATCTGTTGCATAGCTCTCAAGTTCTCCCCTATAAGACATACTGCATTGAAGTGTGGGGGAATACTTACAAAACTAATACAAATCCAATCACCATTATTCAGAAAAGGGCAATACGAATGATCAATAAAGTGTCACAAATCTGTTTTTTGTTTTTTTTTTTGTTTTTTTTTTTTTTATCAAGTTAAAATTTTTAAAGTTCAGTGACTTAGTCCACTTTAAAACAGCACAATTTAAGTTCAAAATAAAAGATAATCAGTTGCCTGTTCTTATTCAGAGCTTGTTTAAAATGCGGGAAAGTGTTTATAATTTCTAAGGAAGTCATGTGTTCAAAAACCTTCTGTGAGAGCAAATGTAAAGACATTTTGTCTGTGTTTTGCTGGACTAAATGTTTGGAACAAGTTAAATCCTGAGTTAAAAGACTGCTCAAATTGATTTATGTTTAAAACTATGCTTAAAAGAAATATCATGAAAACATATGAATGTGAATGTTAATTTTTCCACTACTCAAACTATTAAACTGTTTTGTTTTTTGTTGTTGCTATTGTTACTAAGCAAAAGGCATTGGTAGCTATTTTATTTCATTTTGTTTGGTGATCTGAATAAGGGGGTAGGTAGAATAAACTTAGGCTTCAGCCTATTCCTTTTCAGACTCTTTCATCTTTCAAACATTGTATCTTGTATAAACTGAACTCAGAATAATTTCAGTTTAAGTTTATGTTAAACATCTTTCACTTTCATGTAAAACTGTTGATACCCTATTGTTAATCAGAAGGTGAATAAAAGTGTCTCCAGCTGCTAAAAAAAACCCACACAATATGCTCCTAATTTAAAATCGAAATATACCCATATTTCAGCTCATGCAGTAATCTCACATAATAATCAAAATGCAAATCCAAAACAATTTTTGAATCTATTTAATCGTGACTCATCCCTTTCTCAAATAATCCAAAAGGTCATGTTGCAAATAACGCCTGAAGTCGTCATTCCATAATAATAGCATTTCTACATTTGTGCATACATATACAGCCCATAAATGTTAAAAATGTTTGCTTGTAGGTTTGTCCATGGAATGAGCCCAGAGAAAAGCCTGAATATGATGAAACAAAGCACCACAAAGCAGAATTGGACTGCATGTGGGATTCTTTGGAATATATATGAGCTTAGTAGCCCACACAGCACCGCCCAGCAGATCAGTACTGTATGCATTCTTCTGATACGGTTTTCTCTGCAGCTTAGGGGATTGTTTTATAAAACATAGCGCTATTGGCTATTGGGTTGAACTGTAAAAATACCACAATAATTGTTGGTTTCTCACAGTCATGTACAGACAATTCACTATTATATTAAAATAATAGAAGCTGCAAAAGACATTCCTACTTCTAAACCATTTGTCGGCACTTTGATAAAATGTTGAATAATAAATTACAAAGAGATTTATTTCCTGTGTGACAGACTGAGCTGGTGGACAGAGCCATGGTGAGGATCCGCTGGCACCTGGCCGGGTGTTTCTTTTTGTCTGTCTTGGGCAGCGGCTCACATGACGCCTGAGTGTGGTGTGCAGTCTAAACTGTGACTCAGTCGTCCCTCCCCCTCTCTGGAGAAGGTGACCTCTTTAAAATTCCTTTGCAGCCATCTGAATTTCATTGTTATGAAGAGGTGCCCAAAGCTGAGCACCACACCAAAGGCAACTTAGACAAAGCAACTGAACCTACTTCAGAGAAATCTCCTAAAATCTTAGGGCTTATTTGTGGTGCCACAAAGGAGACAGTTTTCAGTGGGCAGTGCTTACAGAGCCAGTGAAATAAAAAGGATTAAAGCTGCCAAATGACAGTAAAAGGACACTTTTGAACACAATTAGCCTAACAACGCCCACTCCCTATGCAGATAACAGCTCCTTGTTCCGAATTAGCTGAACTGCAAAGAGCCCTGCACCCCCACACCACCCACTCCTGCCAAATCCCCGATCAGAGCTAATCAAACCGATTATTTCTTATCTAATGACAGCTGCAAAGTTTCTAACAGAATGTGAGGCAACGCTCCTTCTGTCTTATTCAGTCGTATTCACATTTGAGACTCTGAAGTCATGTTAAAAAGAAAACAGAGGCGCACATACACAGAGGCAGCAGAGATATTTGCATTTGAACCACATACAAGGAAATGGAGCAGGCTGGCTCTTGCCCATCACTGTGAGCCATACTAACTGCCTGTTCTTTTTCTGCTCTCATATGAAAAAAAAAAAAAAAATACACCCTCCCATCTCTTAACCAAACAAAAATGGCGTTTTCTCTTGGGCAAACAGGGAAGCGCACATCACATCAATCTCTTTCATAATGCAAAAAGACTACTGTTGTAATGGCCTTGCGTTATCCTGAAAGCAAGCATCCTGAAATAGATGAGAAGCATTTGAGCAACACAGAAACGAGGCATAAACAGAACTGCCTAATAAAGCAGAGGGGCTCTCTGTTAGTTAGCTGGTTTCTTTTACTAGCATTTTAGGTACACAGGTTAGAGCACATTAGATATGACAAGCTGGATCCTACAGAAAACCGAGGTGGTGGAATGGTTAGGGGAGGGGGTCTAAATTCATGGAGTAAAAACATTTGGCATCTGACAGCATGTCTGACAGAGCTTGGCCCTCTGTGCCATGTGCTGTTTTCTGATGCAGGAAAAGCACAAAGACTGTGCTGACTCTTCTTTTCCTCTTTGCCTGCATACAGTTTCATTTTCTACTCAATTCATTTGAAGATTCACATGTTTCTTCTTCTCTCACTGAGCAGCTGGAACAACAAGGCTGAGCTGAACAGAGGAGAAAATCTTTGCTTTAACCAAAAATATACCTCCTGATCCCCAGCTGTTCACCATGAATTTAGACTCTATCTCACATGACATAAAATAAGATATAATACAATGGGTAGAAAATAATTATTATTAGAAAAGGTAAAGTATATACAATGATTATGAATTATTAATGGTAATAGATATTGCAAATTCAATCGATTAAGCACTTGGCTGACTATTGTCAAGATGTCTGAGCTCTCTAGTTTTCTTTGGTTGTCCTATATTGGTAAGTGAATCCTTTAAAATACATGTGTTACTAGTGTATTTTTACTAGTGTGGGTCACATTTTTACAAAACTTTACCTGAGCACATCTGTACACCTCCTGAATAAAGCAGCTTTTCCACCTCTGGTTCTCTGGCTGAAATGGGATCAAAGATGCTCAAGGCCAGAGTTGCTGCCTGTCCCCTCAGGGTCGCTAAAGTCTACAAAAATGCAACCCCAGCCCTTCTGTGTACATACACAAAAAGACATTTGCTACTTGCCTACAGCTACAGTCTCCTAGTGGCCATGTTTGTGGGTGATCAAGAGGAAGCTGAGGCCAACCTTAAACATATCTTGCCTTTAAATGAAATGCTGGTGAAATTGTCTAATTTCACTGTCCTTTTTTTGAGTTTACAAGGCTGTCATTAGAGGGAAAAGGCTATTTGTCTCCTTTTCTGTATTAAAACTGCTGCAATTGATAGTATTTTTAGCATTATGATAATATTTCATGATAATATTTCATCGTATTAAAATTCAAGTGGTATGAGAGGACATGAAACTTGATGAGCACCCACTCCTTGCCTGTGTTTTCGGGCTGTAGAAAATCTATCCTATGATGGAAAGATTTTGTCTCTTCTCAAACAGGTAGGCGGGTTAAATAAGTGATTGACAGCTGTGATTACCAATCTAATTCTCACAAATGTGATCTGAATGTAACTCTTGCTTATGACTTGAAATGAAACCTTGGAAAAGTGGCTTAATTTTTCCATAACAGCATGAAACAACATTGGGTTCATCTCCATCTGTTTATAATTAGTCCTGTATTTTAGCCTTTGTATTTTCGGTTTTCTAGTTCTGCTATTTTTTCCTTCTGATTTTGTCTCTGCCAACTTTAAAGCAAGTGGAGACCCAAAAGTGATGGATGCCGCCTCATCCATCACTTGGTTCCTGTGAAAGACTTCAAACCACAGCTCAAGAAACATCTGTCCAAACAAGCGCCATTATCAGAGTGAAACTGTAAATAACAAACATTGTATTTTAAGTTTTATTACAATATGATGCATTGTAAGGTATCCGTCAGTGTTTTGAAAGGCACCGTCAAATAAATATGTTAATACTTTTCAAACTCATAATTTAATTAAATTGTAATTTAATATCTTGAAATATAGCAAGGATTGATTGATTGATTGATTGATTGATTGATTGATTGATTGATTGACTGACTGACTGATTGATTCATTGATTCATTGATTGATATATTTATTTCAAATATGAATATCAAAAAAAAGAAGAAACATAATTAAACAAACAAAACATTTAAACATAAGACATATAATACATATTCAAAAAGGAATGACAAGAAGTATAACTTATAAAATCCCACCCCTTCTCCTTAAATAATTAATGACAATAAGCGTCTTAGTCTAAACATATCTATACTTGAATACCTGATACTTATTGTTCAATTATTTTGTTTCTGGCTTTATTTTATTACAAAAAAAATAATATAATTTACATAAAGGCATAATAAAATAACACATATGTATGTACATACACATACACAGATATATATACATATACATATATATACACATGCATATACATATACATATACATATACACATACCACATACTTGTACATCTTTATAACACCCAGTGATACCCAACATGCCCCTCATTCCTGTACCTCTTAAAAATTGTGTCTTTGTACCTCATTTTAAATTGTTTCATGCTTGGGCATTGTAAAATATATTAGATATTAGTTTTGAAAACCTTCTGATTTTGGCCTTGAATATGGGAAAGACATTCATAGTCACACAAA
This sequence comes from Apogon hyalosoma, assembly GCA_037367295.1. Classification (NCBI taxonomy): domain Eukaryota; kingdom Metazoa; phylum Chordata; class Actinopteri; order Kurtiformes; family Apogonidae; genus Apogon; species Apogon hyalosoma. The sequence continues at coordinate 5,157,611 of JAPQRP010000008.1, forward strand.
CCTCTATGAACTGAAGTGGTGTTGTAAAAATGAGCAGGACACAATTAATCTACAACCATGCCAGAAACTGATAAAGTCACACAACAATTACTTCAAGTTATTACTGCTAAAGGTGATTCTAAAGGCTATTGAACTATGAGGTGTACTTAATTTTTCACACACTGCTTGTTCATTTTGGCTTCAATGAGCATGTTGTTTTCCACTTGAGGTTTTTTTTTTTTTAATATTATGTCCTAATATGTAAAACCACAGAATACAAAGATGGTGCACTTTCTTTTCTTATAACTCTATCTTTTCTCTTTGTTTCTATTGATGCTTTTGTCATTTTTGTTGGGGTTTAGAAACTTGCAAAGACATGTATACATTTACATTCTGTATGAATGATGTGACTATAACCTATGCAGAAATTGCATGTTTCCATGACACTATTCTCTCATTTAGACTTTTGACCATGATTGTCTATAATAGGTATTTATTTGTATGGGGAACTGGCTATAAAATATGACATTATTTTTGCAAACATTGAGACTTTTGGCAGCGTACCGTAGCCTGCAATTGTACATTTATTACTTGTCTACAGCAGGGGTCACCAACCCTCATCCTTGTTGAGATCTACTATCCTGTTTGTTTTAGATGTTTCCCTGTTCCAGTCCACCTGACAGTCGTTATCAGGCTTCTGCAGAGCTTGATGATAGGTTTATCATTTGAATCAGGTGTGTTGGAAGAGGGATACATCTAAAATATGCAGGATAGTAGATCTCGAGGACCAGGGTTGGTGACCCTGGTCTACAGTAAGTTATTCATCTTTGTTTTTCTTTCTCTCCCGACTGGAGAGTAATATAAGAGCTGTCCAAGGTCCTGAAACAGTGAAGTCTCCAGTGAGAGGGCAGATTTCTGACCTAACAGCACAGAACTAAAATATTATTTGAGTGCACAATTTCTATCAGCTCTTACTTATGTAGAAATGCATGCATGCTAAAATAAAATCTAATTATGTAATGTCAGGGTGAACTGGTAACATAAAGAGTGCTACAGTAGATACTATCTGCAATGAGAGAGGGTATTATGACTCCCCTTTTCCAAGAACACAACAAAGATTTGCTGTTTGAAGTTATGTAATGTCTCGCTGAAGGTTGCTGCAGCTACACTTTCTTATTTTCTCCAATTCAAGCCTGTCACCCATTCTGTTCAAAGAAAATGTTTCCTAATATTTCAAAGCAAGAATGTCTATTCAGTAACAAGAGACCTCATTCTGGTGAATTTATTCATTAAATCCTTCAGCTCTAGGATATAATGAAGCCGACCTTATAAATTGTAACTTTCTAGACTGCTAAAACTCTAGAAAATGTTTGTTGTTCTGCTTAAATAATTCAGCCATATGGTTTTGTAGGTACAATGTGCTCAGTGCTGCAGTGAGAAGCAGAAAGTCTGCAGCTTACATGTTGTTTGATGTTGTTTCCAGGCTGCACTGCCTCTGCATGCGTGGATGTGCATGGATCAATTGGTGCCATTTTTGGCGCCTGGCAGAGCGGAGTGAACACTTGATAAAAGAGGAGGTTTGCTGAGAGACAGCTCACGCCTCAGCTGTATCTTCTCAGTGAATGCACTCCCCTTTGAGGTTATCACCAATGAGGTCACACACACACACGCACACCGCTAAACACAACCCCTTCCCCACTGTAAGCAATCTAAAGCCAAGTAAATATGCATTTCACTCTTTCCCTGTTTTCTGGTTCTTTTAAAATCTGCCTTACAGGGAGGCACCTCTCAGTCACTACTTGGCTATTCCTTTATATCTCTATCCCTGTCGTACTTTATTTTGCTCGTTCTGTTCTCTATGAGGCATTACAGAGTCCTTGAACTGGGAGGAAAAGAGGCCACTTGAAGCAGGCTTCCTTGATTGATGAATCTCTGCTACAGTCCCTACATTAGGACACAGGAAGAAAGCAGTGTTTACCTACAGAGGGGAGGTCAAGGCCTATTGATATGTGTCCATTTCAAAGACAAGGTGCAGTGTAGTGTTCAGTGAAACAGCTGCTTTGTGCCATCTAGTCTCTCACTCCATCTCTCTCTCTTTCTCTTTCCCACTCTCTGTTAATGAGCCTGTGTGCCTGACTGCTGAGTGCAGCTCTTTAGCAGTGTGCAATTAATCAGACGTTTCCTTGCGGAGACGAAACCAACCAGACATTCAGCAGCAGGGCATAGTGATTACACACCGAATGCAAATTCTCAACCGTGTCGACCATCCTCATTTGTCAGAGAATGCAGGAAGAACTGCAGCTAAGGTTGTTAGATTGTAGTCTTTCTTTTTGATGGCAACAAAGAGACATTAAGATGTAGTTTGCATTATGCAGAGTACATGAAACAGAGGGAGTACATTAGACGGTGAGGATTAGCTTCTACATTAAGATGTCAATATATTAAATGTTAAAATAAATAAAAAACTGCAGTGACTTATCAAATGTATTACTGTATGTAGACTTCAGGCCAAGAGCACCATTAGACTGCAGTTATCTCCATTACTGTGATTATATAGTGATTGTAACAAAAAAGGTGACCAGAGCACAGCTGTAGTACAAGTATGAGGGTGAGAATGTATTGCACCTTGTTTCACATGTGAGCCACGCTTTAATGCATGAAATGATATGAATTATCTTTTGATTTTGTGTTTCAAGAAAAAGTGCTGGACTATGTGACTTGGAGGCATCCTCAATCTGCATTTAGATAAACTGCAGTTTTTTTGTTTGCTTCTTTTTGGATGAATTTATAATTGCCATGCAACTGGATCTCCTTACAAAGCACCATAAAAATGAAATGATGAATCCTTGACTAATTGAAATCCATGATCAATCATCCACTTACCTGTTTTTCCCTTTAATTTTTTTTTTTATAAAATGTATTCATGCACTTCTTTTTATAAAATATTTTTGTCTAGTGTCATTTAATATTTTCTACTTTTTAAGACTTTTTTTAAAAAACTATTTTACATTTCCAATATTTTTTTTATGTTCAAATAAAGGTAAATACACTGTTGCCCATTGAGTGGAATAATTTTGTTTTCAGATACTTTGCTCTTCTTATTCCTATTTATATGCATCAGTAATCACCTTTGACCAGGTCCAATGATTACATGGTGAGTCCCAGTTACACTTTATCTATCCAGAATAAATCATATTGTCACAATCATTTCATGGGAAGAGGTAAAAAAAAAAAAAAAAAATTATAAAATTAATAATATAATGCCCTTCTGTCTTTTCTGTCTACATGAATTGAAGACAAACCATGACTCAAAAGTAGTTTCCTTTACTAAGATTGTAAGTGAAAAATCAATATTAACAACAAAAAAGCAGCACCTGTGAAGTTGTCAATGTGCACTGTTAGAAAATAAAAAAAATAATTCAAATAAAATAAACCACCATTGATTGGTATTGACTGAATAATCACATTCAAAATTAATATATTACAACAAACAAATAAATAGGATGCATTTTCAAAGTAACAGGACTTTCCAGAGGAAGAACTTAAACTCATTCAATGTATTCTCCAGTCCTAATATACCATGTTTTGTGATATAAATTTGTTTCTCTAAACTCTTGTCATTGTTTAACAACTGAAAACCATTTTCCACTTCCTGTAATTGTGACAGACATAACTTAACTGTACTAATACAAATAATATGAAAAAATGGGCATTATAAAACTGTTAGTAATACATGTAACCGTGTCTATTTGCACCTGAATGAGAATAGCTCCGTGGCAGCTATTCAGCTATTTACACCCACAGCTACAAACACACGCAAAATATGTAATGCAATATGTAACATAAATCTGCAGGGGAGGAGGTTATGGAGGATGAATGGGACTTTCACCCACTGCAATGGGACTTGATTTGGTTGTGAAACACATTGTTCTGTTTTTAGCTTTCAGTTTAGGTACAGGTACCAGACTACTAGGATAGTAGAGTTAGGAAGCAGATGGATGGACAGACAAACAGGACTGATCACATAACAATCCTAATGAAACTGCCTCTGCCAGGTTTGTTGGCCACTGACACTGGGTGCAAATAGCATCTGTATATATGTGATTTTCAATAAATATATAAAACATGCAAAAACTGGTGTGATGTACTCTCAGCGGCCAGCTGGTAATACCCAGATGTTCCTCAGTTGAAGAAATCTTTTCTGCCAGCAGCCATTAGTCTGTTTAATGAGGACATTTCATAGGCAGTGCGTCCTGGATAAATAGGTGATGTTGCACTGCAGCAAGTAAAGCCATGTCTTTAATGGCCTATGTGCGGAAAGCTTTTTTCTTGCTGTGCTAGATCTGTGCTTTCTGTGCCAAGTGACTTCTTTAGTTTCCGCTTTTAGATAAGATGTGTTTATCAAACAATCAGTTCTTTTAATGAGATGTGGGCTGCGTGAAACAGTAACAGACTTTCTTTCTGCTCAAAGTTGCTTTCGGCAACAAAACTCCAAGCATTTTTAAGAACCATAATGAAAATGCCATTTAGGAGAGTACATTTAAATCAGCACAGTGCTGCTGTCGGAGGAAAGCATCTCCAACATGAAAGTGAGGCCAACTCTATTTGATGTTGGTACCATTTCCAATCTAAACTGCACATTGAAAATTAAATGTGAGTTCATGCACGGGTACAATAAGTTGTATCTCTGGGCATTTTACTTTCCATTACAGTCAAAACCCCATCATACAGATATAGTTTTGATCTGAGTTATGCCCTCAGGCTACGATAAAAAAAATCCTTCTTATAGTGTGTGATGAAAGGGAAGATCGAGTCCACTACACCAAAATCTACACCAAGAGAACGACAGTTTCATTTTAATGATTTTTTTCTGATTTAAAGCTGACATCAGGATGTCCTTCCCTTTGCTCTGATGAAAGGCTCTGTTCAGATGAGGCAAGTCTTCTTAAGGGACAGAAGAACCACATAACATTTAAGAATCCCTCTGCAGGATATAACTGTCATATTCACCCACAAACTATCAACACAAACATCTCTCAAAAACCTCCTGCTAGTCCATCTCTGGCTCTAAATAGAACTCTCTTCCTGTAATGAAGATTAAAGTGACATTTGGGTGAGTGGTGATTTTATTGCTCCAGAGCCTTAACGGAAGGAACAAGCAGGGACTGTGCAGCCAAAATACAATGGCTAACTAGCCTCTTAGCAAACACAAGCTGTGCAGCATGAGGGAATCCATCCTAAACTACAGTGTTTACACTGTGTCACGCTGTGGAAATGGGGAGAGTATTACAGATGGTGGCCCGCCAGCATCTACACAGCAGGTGAAAGAGGCCAACAAAGTCAAGCAGAGCTATAAGGGCCGCATCAGGAGGCACTCTGAGAAGGCTGATTGTGCCCAGGAGAGGTTATAAAGTCTTTAATCATTTTTCCCAACCACGCAAGCCAACCAATTATCAGCTTTTTCAATCTGCCACAGAAGCACAGACACACAGGCTGGATCAGTGCAGCTGAGGTTCCTCCCAATTTCATGGCAACAGCAACTTCCCTAATGTGGTTAAACATGACACAAACCTACTGAATACATCACAATTACAGAGGCGTTTCTCCTATTGCTATTACATCTGAAGTAAACTGGTTTGACACACTCTTATTTGCTGACAGATATGCAAATTTGCTTTTAAGAAAATGGTCCATAGGAAGGGGATTTTTGCAAACTCTAAAAATGCACAAAATGGTTCTGTAGAGTTTGCTTCATGATTGAGCAGCAGAAGTGACACCCACCTGAAATGGAGATATATAAAGTGAGGCGGGGGAAGTGAAAAAGGAGTGCACTTGTCCTAGAAATGCTCCATCTGAGTTTAAAAATACTTTGGAAACACAGTACGACACGTTCACCAGCAGAGACTGCACCTAGAAAACTTCTAATCTACAGAGTCACTTAACATACAAACAAATATATTCCACAAATAAATGTGTTCTAAGTTTGTCACACCACAGCATAAAGTTACTAAACCTATATTCAAACTAAAATGATGAAACAAATTGCCCTGTATATAGTAAGAACTGTGAAAAATAAGCTGAAAAGCTGCAGACACTGAAACCACAGGAAAGTGGAGCTTCTCAAATGTCAAATACCACTGGATGGATGCTGCATTTAGAAACTTACATATCTGAGCCAACAAAGCTAGACTCCAATTCACAACTGACCTACCCATTCTGTGGCAAAATGGTGGTTTTTATTCCACTTATGCAAGTTATCTATATGAATTACTGATTAGCATAATCATCAATAGCTGTGATGGAGTGGGAGGACCGCTGGTGCTCATTTTTAGGAATGGGTTATTCTAAGTCTGCCTCCAATGCCTCATGGAGCCACATAATCCTGTACACAGAAATGATGAAGAAAAAAAAAACATTTTAGTGGTGTGACTTAACAGCTGAAAGCTTTTCACACTTTTATTTTAATTTTCTAACATTTCTAATATGTTTAGAAATATTTCCCTGAATTTTCTTTACACTGCCTTGAAAAGCATCAATATTGTTCCACCATAGTATATGTTGATAGGAACAGTACTCGACTTGCTATATAAAAACAGATTGCTGTGCAACCCTTTCTTAACGCCACCACTCCAGATGCTGAATCTCAGCAGACTACAAGACCTCCGTCTGTTAATAGTTGGCCTACAACATGGGAGTAGGAGGCCATGTGACACATGCAGAAGTTAGAGAGTGTGTTGTTCTCTGCTGTCTTTATATAATCCAATTAGTGCTAAATAATAATCGCTGATTGCTGAGGATTAGAGACTCATGCGGCTTGAGCTTGTCAGAGTTATAGTACAGCAGCAGCACCTGTGAATGACTCATTCCTCGGAAGCAAGAAGCTATTGACTGCGTCTCTTAGCAGTATTCAGCCCCATAGTGCAGCAATTTAGGATCATTACCAGCATAAATTTAAATGCATCAGACCACTTAGAATGAGGATAGGGGCTAAGGGATTTATGTATTAAAGACTTAACATATACACTGTATAATAACACGTCTGCACACAGGGCCAGGCAGAAAATTACTTTCCTCACTTTTTGGAGCAAGAAGATGCTTTGTGTTGATGATCAGTCATCTGTCAAATGCAGCAGTGGAAGAAGAATTCAAACCCTGACTTAAAGCCACAGTGCTTGATTTTCTCTAATGCTTTTATTCAATTTAATTTTATAAAATTTTATTGAGGAGAAAACCCAGAACAAGTGGTGCTAGGCACAACAAACCCCACCCCTCACATCTACTGTAGCTTATTTTGGCATCGATCCAGCTGATGTCATCATGTCTATGTGTGTGCTGATGTCAGCGTATCAGTGGGCTCTATATATGTGCCAAGTTTGAAGTAAATTCAAACAAAATTGATGTTTTTATAGACATGTGAAATTTCAGTCATTATAAATAAATGGGAGAAGAAAAAAACATTTTAAAAATTCATAAAAAATGTGGACTTTGACCTACTTTTCCCAAAATGTAATGAGATTTATTCTGGGTCAATGGCGATCTATAAACCAAATTTAGTATGAACGCAACCAATAGTTTTGCTGCTAGAATGTTAACAAAGAAACAAACAAAGAAAACAATCAAACCAAAAACAATACCCCTTGCCTTCCCTTCAGGGGCGGGGTATTTATCAAGAAACTAGAATTCTATAGAAAATTGGTCTACTTCATGGTTCAATACAGGAGCTTGGAAAAGTGTTGCATGAATCAGTGTCGGGTCATCTATATTTATATTTAGTCTTTTAATTTTGACAGAGAGAAGAGAGCTGCAGAGGGAAGGTGAGTGCTTTGACATTCCACACATTGATTTTGTCTCCTGCAGCCTTGAGTAAAAGTACTAATATCACCCTGAAAATACTCCTATACAAGGAAGTGTTCTCATTAAAAACTCTCTTAAGTAAAAGTTTTCAAATATTATTATCAAAATAAACGTAAAGGTTGGAAAGTATAAGTCATTGTGTAGTAAAATGGTCCCTGACAGTTTTTCTCCACTTCATGCTTTTGGATTCATGTAACTGCTGCATTCATACATATGCTCCATTTTACTGCTTTAGTTGTTTAAGGTTCATTGGAGCCACACTCATGTAATGCATCATATTCTATAAGACCAACATGTATTTGTAGCTGTTGTCTTGTGAGAGCCACTTATCTCTAAATAGTCAACTTTTCATAAGCTTAGAAAAGAAATGCATTTTTCAGCTAATCTGAAAGTGTTTTTCAAGAGTTTATTTATCTTTAAAAGGAGGAGAATTTTCTTAATTCATGAAGGAACACTTTGTCAGTTTATCATAAACACCCAGAAATACACTTGAAGATACTTGGATTTAACTGGATTGGAAGGGCATGAAAAACTGTAGACACTAAAGCACAAATGTAGTGGAGTAAAAACTACAGTAACTGATGTTAGATGCAGGAAAGTGAAAGTATTCAGTTACATACATAAAATACATATACAGTAGTATACAATTAAAGTACGGATGGTCTGGTCACGGAACAGGGAGGGCGGGGCTTATTATTAATTGCTGGGCTATTCCATCCTTGGTTCTTTCTTACCTTTGTTGGTTTGTGCTTGTCGTTGTTAACCATGTTGGTATGTGTCACCTCCATTACCATTGTTGGTCTGTGATTATTGTGAAATATATTGTCTTATAAATTCTGCAGACTATCATTTAGATAGTTACTATGTGTAATATACAACAGTTTTCCTAATGTGTTTATTATCTGTTATTTTCATTATTAGGACTCTAAACATATGTGATTATATCATTAAGGAAGCAAAAGTAATGTGTTATGGTGTATAAATGTGAGATGGGGGTGGGATTTAATACGTTTTCTTCTTCCCACTCCTCTCTGAGCAGAAAATATTGAAGTTATTCGTTATTACTAGTGTACATGGCAATTGCTACATTGTCTTGATTACCTTTATGTATGAATGTATTTGCTCTGCCAGTAGTTCCTTGTACTCAAACAATGCTTAATTTTTCTTCTGCTCAAAACAAATAAATGAATGAATGAAAGTATGAGTAGCTCAGTTTTTTAAGTACTGTGGCTACACCAGTGGCTGAATGTTAGAGTTGTCAGAGTGTGTCTTTCTTACCTCTATCAGTGTCGTAAAGGTAGACGAACCTCTCCCATTTGTAGTGGTCGAGTAGACTGAGAACAGCTCCTCGCAAACTGGGCCTCATCTGGATGACAAACTGCACGTCGGCGTCAATGGGGAAGCTGGGTGTAATGAAGGAGGTGTGCAGCGCCCCGCAGAAGGAGGTCAGCGTGTTCATGGACTTTCTGTCGTAGAAGCCAAAGATGGCGTAGACTCCCCGGGAGAACTGGGAGCAGACTAGTGACAGAAAGAGAGCAGGGGGAGGTCAGGGACGAGCTGAGTCAAGGCACGGTGATTTAAACAAGGGTGGAGGAAGACGACTGTTCCTAACCTCCACTTAGGTACCGACACAGCAACATAAAAATACCTACTGACAAGTAAAAAAGAATCTGATTGAATGTAAAATACATAGATTTAACAACAAAAGCTAGTTGAGCTGAGTCAGTTCCATATATGATCGAGATAGAAAAGTGATTTTTACTGAGAAAACACTGTTATTATAACAAGTATCAATTACTTATTTTAACCCGTAAAGACCCGGTGCTACTTTTGTGGCAGTTCCAACACATTTTTTTCTCTATATTTAACTTTTCTTAAGTGAGTCATCACCATTTATTATGACATTATCCTCTGTATCTTGCCTTTTTTTCAGTGAACATCAGATATTTTCCTATATTTAATTTACTGATCATGTGGATGTTCATAAAAGCTCAGATTAAAGTTGAGGGTTATTAAAACAGAGAAGACTGAAGAAAAAGTGACTATTTCAGCAAAATATGTAATTAACAGAACATAAACCAAGTGTGTCCATCCACTGTCATTGATCCAACTCCATGTTTTTTACTGGTGAATCAATGTTGTAGAAGATGATGGTGTTTCCATGTTCACTATGGAGCCTCTGAACATCCAAATGGGTCATATCTGAGGATCATTAAAAGATGACAAACTGTATTTTACACCAGTTATCTACATGTATTGATAGGATTAATGGATCAGAAGTTATTAAACATTTTATGGTTTTGGTCAGTGGCTGTTTGGGTCTTCGTGGGTTGATGAAGTTGCTATTTTTAGGCTTGTTTTAATGTGATACTACAGTGAATGTGTATATGCACTAAATAGGCCACTCTTATGTTCTATTACTGTAATTATAATTGGCTATTGTCAATAATGAACTGTTTAATTTCTTTTTTGTGATACTAATACGTGTATGAACTAAATTCTGCACTTTTTTGTCAATAGTGCTTGTCTTCCTTGTTTTTGTGTGGATCACTGGAAGAACAGTTGGTACTGCAGTAACAGCTAAAGGGGATTATGAGTAAATAAATAAGTAAATAAACTACGGCTGTCAAAATTTATGCGTTAACATAGATTAATTCATCATCATGATTAATCTGATTAAAAATTTTGACGCAATTAACCCATCTGCAGCGCAGAATGACTCTGAACGTCTCTGCCAATGCATTTCGGGCAGTTTGTCCAAGTAGAGTTACCATCGCGCATGAACAAATGGGCAGTAGATTCGGTAGTGACAGGCAGCAGAACCAACCCATAAAGATGGAAGATGATTAACAGCACGATGGCCTTCTGGATGGAAATATGAGGACAAAAAAAAAAAAAAAACAAGACGGAACAGTCGACTGACATAAAGTATTATGCACACTCTGCAGGAAGGAGTTTTCTTTTCACTGAAGCCTTTCCAACTTAAAACACCACAGTAACATGAAGCAAACATTAGTTGAGGATTCTGCTAGCACTTTGGCTAACGCGTCGCCCATCTTGTGACCAAACACGTTAAGTGTATATATTCCCTTCTTTCTTCAGTCTGTTTGCTCATGCAAAATGAGACGCGATTAATAAAAATTCAAAATGAATTATATTTCATCGTGATTAATTGAAATTAATCCACAGCAACCCTGTGATTAATCTGATTAAAAATTTGAATCATTTGACAGCACTAAAATAAATACATTGAGTTTGTGTTCTTTTAATTGTTTATAATATGCTGGATGATTTGAACATCAGTACTGATATGAAAGTATGTGAGAAGTACAGAAGGAAAAATCAGTATCTGGCAGAGCAGTTAAAAATCAGAAATGTAATCTCAACTACACACTGCTTTTTATAAGTCTCAGAAGCCAGTTGAAAAGTTGGAAAAAAGTTGGAAACCATTGATTCAATCCTTGACAATGTTTTGTAAAGTTTGTTCTTTACTGTCCAAAATCTTAAAGTTAGAAGTGACTAACAGAAAAGCTGTCAAATAAATGTAGTGCAGTAAAAAAGATAGTGATACTAAAAGAAAAAGAAGTTGAATTTGTACTTAACGACAGTACTGCAGGACACTGTTGCATTCAAGCACTGTGGAAAAAATCCTCTCAACAAGGAAGTTTCACAGTCGACGTCAATATTTTTAGCAGCAAAAACTTTAAAGTGAGGCAGAAATGTGATGGCATTAATCTTCCGAACGTAGCGGCGGTTATCCAAATAAATGGGTGCCATGTGTGATGTGTGATCCCCATAGCCATACGATGCTGCCCAGTGCCCTTCACTTCTCCTTGGTCTAAATGCAACTGCTTGGGTAATCAGCTGGAAATAATGGGAAAATCAGTGCACTGGCCACAGCTTTTAATGGACAAATACCCTGAAACATGAGCATGCAAATGTGCAGGCACTGGGCTGTGCAGCAGTATAAAAGATTTACAACAAGCCCTATCTACTACCATCTGCGGGCCTACAGAAATGAGCTCCAACCATAAACACTCTTTGCATCATTCACTGTCTTACAAGGTGCTAACTATTTTATTTTATTTGTACATACTAAATAGTTTAATAACACCAAGCAGGACAGGATCAGGGATATGACTCGAGTAAGGATGGTGGTAATAACTGTGGCAAATGATGGTAAACCCAGGAGAGCTGATGTTTCTGACCATCTGCACTTCAACTGTTAATCGTGTTATCAACCTTAGTGTTTGCCAAACTTTTTTTTTTTTTTTTTTTGGAGAGCCTATCTTTTTAAAGCATAAACCACAGTACGCCTGCTTTATAAATCATAAGAATAGTAAATTTGTGTGCAAAAAGGATAGTGTTCCACCATTTTAATGCCATATGTACCTTCTCTTGAATGGGTAAACAAGACATTTCCAAGAATAATTTCACATTTTATGCACATGCAACTGAAAAGAAATGCAAATGAGTCCAATCTTCTTCTCATTCCACATTATTATTAATCCAGAAATAAACCACAGATTATATCATGCACAGCCAAGCCAAAAAAGTCTCCACCTGAATTTATCAGAGAAGATAAATAAGAGACTTCCATTGGATAATTACAGTAGTTATTGATGTTTCAGCTGTAAACAAGTTATTTTACTCTAACTGATGCAGTGAATAACTTTTCATTTAAACCACCATCAGTTTGCCAGAGAGCATGAAGACTGAACAATGCCAGCATTCATTGGGCTCATCAGACTTGTGAAAGAGTGGTTCAGGGAGCATGAGACATCATTTTCACACATGGATTAGCCACCACAGAGTCCAGACCTGAACCCCATTGAGAATCTTTGGGATGTGATGGAGAAGATTTGATGCAGCAAAATAACTCTTCCATCATCAAGACAACATCTTGGCTGAAAATTAATGTAATTAATGGACAGAAACAAGTGTTGAGACATTAATTGTGACACTGCATAAGCTTTGCATGACTGAAGTGAATGGGAACTGTTATCAAAGCTAAAGGCAGTCCAGAAAAAATATTGCACTGAAATATTCAACTTGTGTTTTGGCTGTTTTACTACGTTTTTGTTTCTAGATTGTGTAATTACAGTTATCATTCTAAGTTGTAAGAAAATAAATACTATTGACAAGAAGTGAAAACTAATATATTGTTCCACTGTGACAGAATATCATAGCAGAAGAGCCATTTTGGACCAAACAACGATTCTCAAATAACACCACGGTTTCATCTTTTTCCTCTTATATCATGTGTCTTTGCTACTGTAATCAACTTGTATGAGAAGAAGAGAAACTGAGTGTTCTGTTGCAACATCAGTGTGTAGCAGCAGAGCACAACCTCCACCTCCAAACTTCACCTCTACCTCTCGCCACATCCATACTCTTTGTTGTATGTTGGGCTGGAGCTCAGCAAATGTCCATGAAAGGGCAAAACTATTTCAGCTCCCAACCTTTTACATTTCCGAGGTTCATCCTTGAGTCATGTCCGACTAGTCTAATAAATTTCATGAAAATCTGTGCGACAGTTTTTGTGTAATTCTGCTGATGGAGAGATGGGTTGATGGGAGTGATCACCTAAGCCCCCTTGGTGAAAGTGAATATATTTACAGATCTAGTGATGGGTTAAAGGCAGAAGACAAATTTTGGTGTGTGGTGCATGTGCATGTTTACATGTGTGAGCCCCTACTGACAAAATAAAAATAAATAAAAATAATAAATAAAATATAAACAGGTGGAGGGCCATTCCTCTTATTATATTTTAGTTTTCAGTGTACAAATGTCAGAACAATACAAACATTCACTGCTGTGAAAAGCCTTGATAACCCCACAAACGTAATAAACTGCAAACGTAATAAAAATTTGGAGCTTCTTTATCCCACGTTGTTATCCTACAAATGTAATAACTTTCCCACAAATGTAATACCACATTTCCCGCAAATATAATAATTACTACTTTTGCAGGGATTTATTATATTTGAGGGACAGCAAAAATCTTCAGTTTCCAAAATTGCAATAACTTCCCACAAATGTAGTAAATTAGTACATCATATACATTTAAGTAATGCATGCATCAATATTTATTCATCTTTCTTTTTCTTTCCATTTATTCTCGCCCTTTGGCTATTTACCTTTTTGGAATGATCAAATGTTGCAGTTCCACCACATATACTAATTCCAGATTAATAGGTGTTTAATTACAAATACAAGCGGAGGAACAAAACAGAATGGGCAAAAATGTTGTAAAAGTTTTATTAAAGCTTCAGTATGAACTGGATATTATTTATTCTCATTAATTATAACAGAAGCCTATGTTTGAACCATGTAAATAAAATGTCTGGATATGATTATGATAACAATAGAGAGGGTAGGAGCACACTGTGGGAAAATGAGGTGTTATGTTTGTGGTAGGCGACTGTTATTACATTTGTGAGAAAATTATTACATTTGTGGGATTACTATGTTAAAAGCTGCAAATTTTTTATTACGTATGCGGTTTATTACATTTGGGAGAGTTCTTACATTTGTGGAGTTAACAAGCCTGCTTCATGTTGAAAATCTTTTGAAATCTTTGAAACGCAAATTACTCAAATACTGCACCCCACCACAAATGACCTGATCAGATTTACTGAGAAGTGTATTTTGTAAATAGATTGAAATCACACTCTCATGCTGTACTACCCTGTGGTTTCTTCATGTGTTACGTAGGTTGGAGTTCACTGCAGATTGTTACACAACAGTTGCTTCTGCTCAGCTTGACTTTTCCATTAAGACAACCATTCATTCACCCACACATCCTTGTTGTTTTATAGGTTCAGACATTTTATTTTCAGTCATTTTGTAATTCCTCAGTGCCTCCATTTTCACTGCCTTAAACCCAAAGCTGCTGATGTGTGTTGAAAGGGCAGGAGCAACACTGATGTAAGGACAGCACAAACACAGTGTCCTGAAGGAAAATAGCTGCATCTGTTTGGTATTACCAGCAGGAGATAAGCCATAATCACCCACAAAAATCTTCAAGAGGCCGTTGTATCATTGTTTTTATGTTTGAAGGACAATTTTGAGGCTTCATTTGCAAGACCCAGTGGGCTTTTGTTAAACACTTACATAAATCTCTCCTTCATAAACAGAAAAATGTCACAGAAGATAACTATTCAGCAATGGCTTCATCATGTTTCATAGTAGCTCTTTTGGGAATAACATTATTTACCCTTGCACACATCATATTCAAATTACTTGCAAATACAGAAAATACTCTGCTTGTGTTATCCACAGGGAATAGGAAGTTGCTATGAAATTAACATTTCTTGGCTCATCCAATTTCTTCCAATTTTATTGGCAAAATGATAGCAATAGCTTTTCTTTGTCAAGGTTAAAAAGACACACAGTTCTCCTAAAGGACCGATGAAATTAAATTATATTTGGGCACACGATACGGTAAACACTAGTCAGCTACAGTAAATTCCCCTGATTATGGTCACCGATGAAGATACACATCATTTGTTTTATTGCAGAGGAGGAAAAGGAGCTATTTTTTACACCGCAGCCTGTGTGTGCCTCTGTTGAGAATACTAACACAGGCTTTATCTGCATGATTAAAACCCAGCTGGGAAAAAAAACACCTCTCCAAACTGTCCACTTCTACCGTCTTTCTCCAGCACCCACACCTGCCTGTCATTATTTTTCAACACAGTATCTTGGTTTCTCAGGTAGATGCAGCAGCTCCAGCATCAGTTTCTTCATTCTGCAGCTCTCTTGTAGTCAGCCCAGGATTCTGCTCTGAGTGTGTCATAAAACTTGCTGATGTATAGTTGAACCTGTGGGGTACTATATGAGCACCGTGCTGCTCCAGAGCCAAATCAACAAAGTGAATTCTTAAAGCTCTGTTGCTGCAGAGAAGCAAAGGGAAGCCAATGTCCTTGGTTGAAAAGGGGAACACCAGAGGCAGTGGAGGAAATCAAGCCTCGTGCATGCAAGAAAGTGAGAAGAAGACTCCATTGCACTAGGAGCCAGAGGTGAACTTCCATCCCTCTGGTATGAGGAGATTGGATACTGCACTTGCACAGAGTAAGAACAATTTGACTTTCTGTGATGATAACAAATCTCCTGGTGGGAAGTTATTTTTCTGCTGCTGTCTGAGTGAACTGCCTCCAGGGATACTAGAGGAGAAAAGGGCTGTTTGTTTGTTTTTCCCAAAGGGAAAGGTAGGCCATGTCGGGCTCAGCCACATGGGAATACCTGTCCTGTCCTGTCCTGTCCTGTCCTGGGGTCACATGTTCACGAAGAGAAAGAAGGCAGAGGATGCAGCACAAAATATTCAAGTACTGACCCAAAACTACCACCTTGTAAAGGATGAGGTCGTAGAAAAACACAGACAATTCACCAGCTGTTTTAATTTAACACAAACAGAAGGTGTTTGGCATGAGGTCGAGACAAATAATAAACTGTGAATAAAGTACATGTTATTTGTTCTCCTTTAAATGCACTGATTTCTAAGTTTTTTTTATCTACATTTCCAAATAACCCACTAAACTAATGATGTATCTACATAAACACAGTACATATACTAAGGCTTTTAAGGTAGCAAATGATTTTGTGTCTGTACAAATTATTCAGGATTCAGGAAACTTTATTTATCTCATAATGGCCAGATGATGGTAAATCATTATGGTATGGATCAATGAAACTGTGTTTTCCTGTGCTGATGTCATCAATGTTATGAAACTAATTTTACAGCCAGAAACACACATCAGAATCCCAGTTGGAAATAAAATACAAATGCACCAAAATGAACGAACGACGTATGAAACAAGCTGAGGTTTAAAGTATCTATATATGCTAACACACGTCCACACCTGTCTGTGCTAAATGTCATTGTAATCGGACTCCAAGGTAACAAGCGAGAGATATTTTCTGACCATCTGCAGCTAAATCCAGCATGTCAGCTCTCCTGTAGACAGCTGATGAGTCACAACATGTTAGAGAAGTATGCTAGAAAGAAACCAAAGATAAATAAGTTTTTCAGTTCTTTAACTGTGGGGCCACTGCAGCGCAAAGGTCAATCGTATGAGCAGATGAAGTTAAATAAAACTTTTTACACTGAGTTTCTGTAACACTTATCAACAAAACTGTCAGAATTCAAAATATAACACTGCAAGGAAAGATGCGGAAACTGGTGGGGAACGATGGCTCAGTGTTTGGAGAGAAGCTGGACTTGGGGATTGTGGTGGAGAGACACACCATGAATAAGGCAGATGACATGTTGGACAATTCAGATTCAACACAGTCTAACCAACCAGAGAAGCAGCTGTGGTGGATGACTCACCTGCAAGACTGAATTTTATAGAAGATCCTTCATTCCAACTGCCATCCCCAAAACTTATTTAACCTCTGTTTTCTTTTCTTGATGATGAATGTTGAGTTTATCTCTTTGGATTAATAAAATGTATCTGTATCTGTAAAGAATCGTTCGTTTAAATCCATTCTTTAAAGTAACCAAGACCAATTAAAACAGGAGTGTCGAACATGCAACCCGAGGGCCAAAACCGGACCGCCACTGAGTCCGATCCAGCCCGTGGGATGAATTTGCAAGGTTCAAAAATTACACTGAAGATATTAACAGTCAAGGATGTCATTTTTGTTCAGGGGCCGCATATAGCCCAATTTGATCTCAAGTGGATCGGAGAAGTAAAATAGTACCATAATAACCTATAAATAATGACAACTGCAAATTGTTCTCTTTCTTTTAGTGTAAAAAAAGTTAAATTACATTAAAATGTTTACATTTACAAACTATCCTTCCCACATAAAATATGAATAACCTGAACAAATATGAACCTGTAATGTCTTAAGTGAAGTCAGTGCAATTTTAACAATATTCTGTCTATTTCTAAATGTTTTGTGCTTTTGTTGATCCACTGTGATCTGTAAGTTGTAATGCACATGTGAAAATGATAAACTGAGGCATAATATAGTTCAAATTGTGCTTAAGACATTTCAAGTTGTTTGCAGTTGTTCATGCTATTCATGGTTTTTAAAGAAAAGTTTGTAGATGTAAAAAATTTCATAATGTAATATTACTTTTTTCACTGTTACTCCTTCACCAGTCCAACCTATTTGAGATCATAGTGGGCTATATGTGGCCCCTGAACTAAAATGAGTTTGACACCCCTGAATTAAAACATAATGTAGTTCAGTAAGCTCTTTTTTTGGTTCTAGTATACACTATACATGTAATAAGAACAAACAGACTCAAGCACAGTTTTTGCCCACAGGCAGTAAATGTGCCCCCCACCCACACACTGACTGAACAACCACCACCCCCAGTCTAATGGACAGTGCAATACTCACCCTACCTCAGTGCAATAGCCACAATGCATGCACCTTGTTTTTCTTAATCTTACCTTGTATATATCCTGTCTGTTGTATATATTTCTTATCTGTAGTATAGAGTTAACTTTTTGTATAGTTCAGCAGTTTTTGTAGTACTTTAGTAGTATATGTATATTTAATATTTTATCTTGTAACTTTCATACATTGCTTACATTTTTCAGTATTTTGTGTGATATTTTATACAGTTCTTTTTGCACTAATTGTTTTTGCTGTTAAACAGAACAGGGCTGCTAAACAAATTTTCATTGTCCCTGTGGCATTGACAATAAAGATATATTCTATTCTATTCTATTCTATTCTATGCTATTCTATTCAACTAAAAAAAAAAAGCATATTGGTTTAAGATGTAACCAAGCTGCATCTGTTACTAAATCATTGTAACTTCTACCTCTTCATTATACTGATCCTGCTGAACCCAACCAAGCAGATTGCACCAACAGCTACAGAGGGTGTTGAATCACACTGCTGGAATGAAAATGAATAAAGTGCTGTGATGAGTCTGTGAATAGCTAAAAAGTTACTCAACTCAAGTCTCCAGAACTAAAAGTAATCAAGATGTGTCTGTACTTTAAAAGAGATCATCAAACGGGACAGCGTTTCTCAGCTAGAGGGCGGATGCCAACAAATCTAGTAAATGTGCTGACTGACAGACACTCAGCACTTTGAGTGTTTCCACAGAAATGAGCTGGACTGCGAGACTGTGCCGTCTTCTGAATGATGATTTACAAATACGCTGCTAGCATCTCTCCCCTGATATTCCAGGTTATGACCATGCTTTCCATTCTGCACAAAGATGTTAAGCCTTTGAGATTCTGTCAACTTACAGCTCTGGAGAAAACTGACACGACCTTGAATAATGCAAAGAAAACCTGATGCAATATTCAACTTGATTCATTTTTTAACAACACAATACTCATGTTTTAATTTATGAAGACTTCAGAGATTAATATTTGGTGGAAAAGTCTTGATTTTCACTTATAGCTTTCATGTGGCTTGGCGAGCTCCACTAGTCTCTCACATTGCTGTTGATGCTTTATGCCACTCCTCACACAACAATACAAGCAGGTCAGCTTTGTTTAATGTGCCTTGTCTTCCTCTTGATAACATTTCAGAGGTTTTGAGTGTGTTCAAATCAGAAAATTTAGTCATCTCTTCATTTTATCCAGAGCTGTAGAACACATTGCAGAAGGCATTACACCTGTAACCAAAGCACCTGCAGTATTAAAGGGTTATCAAAGGGTTAAAGATATATGTGCATTACAGTAAATGTGCAGTAAATGTATTCAGTGTAGCTACTATCACACTGATATAACAAATCAACTGAACAACCTCACTTGCATTTAATCATACTGTACCATCTGCACTATCTATGTAATGTAGCATCTCTTTATACTGTCACATTCAAATACATCTGCTGTATTTATTTATATGGATTTATGAACATGTTACCTATATTATTATTACTTGTTTACTATTTGCCACTACTAGTTATTACTTATATTCCTAACATGTGATTCACTCAGTATCATGAGTGCACTATCCGGTGCAATGCTAGTGCACAGGCATCATAAAAAAGCACTTATTTATAGGAAAAGCTTCAACAAAGACATGTGAAAAGGTTAAAAGCCTGCAATTCAATTTTCCTAGATACTGATGGCAAAGATGAAGCAGCCATGGTCTTGAAAAGGGTTGTTTTGGAAGTGTATGGTCATATGAAAGGCCAAATCTGACAACGTACAGGCCATATTTAAGGTCAGTAGAATACCTAAACTAAAACAAAAACAAAAAAAAAACACCACTTTGCAGATATGGAAACTCATGCCAAGGAAATAATATCACTAATGTATTCAATTTTTGATGAGGTCTTCGTAATAAATGTCTCTTTTTCAAAAACGCTAATTGCACATTAAATTTCACCTTATAGGCAGGGTAAATGTTTGTTTTTAAAGACACAACTTTAACTGAAGGCACAGTGCAAATGATCTATGTGTTATGACATCTACGCATTTCATATTTTTATCCACATTACAGCCTGCATTGTTGTGCAATTCATTTCAGTTGACCAACCACAGGGAATGCAGAGGGCATACATGGACTGAAGCCTGAGTAGGTGTTTCTCCTCAGGCACTGTGGCTACATGTTGGCTGGAATTCCCTCTTTACAGATTATAGCTTTGTAAAAACAAACATTTTCATGCAGTGGGTTACCCCCTGCAGATACTCATTATACCCAAAGAGCGGGGCAACACTCGTTGGATTAGCCCTAATCTGAGAAATACAACCGGATACAGCCCACATGCTAAAACAACATGACAGAGGGAAATCTGCAGCAGTGATACACACACAAGGCCCATGGCTGTTGAAGCTGTACATGGAAGAATATACTTTAATATTTCACCGCATCACAGTAAAAGTGCTGCTAACGCTCCACCTACACATACGTTGCATATGCTGCAAAAGCATCAACCAAGGATGACTTTTACAAGAGGTACAACAATATAACTCACTCTCTATAAGAAGCTGTAAGGCCCAAAAAAGACAGTTGTACATGGTTTCAGAAATTAGAAATGCTTGTAGAAAGTGTTTATGATTCCATTTGCAATATAGTTTGGTGGAAATTCATTGAGCAAACTACACCCTGACAAATAGCTATAATTAATATACTTGAAAAATACACACTTGTCATGGAACTGTAGTCTATGTCTATACTGAAAAACAGAAGTTTGATGACTGATGTAAGAGGGTTGTTTAAATGTAAGAAATATTGATGTGTTTCTTTTTTTGGAATCAAACTATGTAATGAACTAAGTGGGTTAAAATTGTGTTGCTCTCTGTTGCATTTCAAAAAACCTTTAAAATGTAAGATACATGAGGGTTATAATAAAAAAAAAGATTTAAATGTAAATGTAACATAACTGAGAAATACAATTTAGTTTTTTTATTTGTGTATGTTTATTTCTTTTGCATTGTTGGGATTCTAGATCATTTAAGGAAAGGAAATAGCAAAAGAAAAAAAAATAAAGGTTTCAGCTTATTAATTTTCAGTCACTGTCTGAGAAAATATTGAATTAATATTTGTTCTGTATATGTATGTAGCCAAAATAAAACTATTTATTCATTCATCAAATGTTTTTCTGCTACACAGGTGAATTTGATTATGAAGCTTGTGAACATATGATGTTATTGTGACGATATAATCTTTGATCCACAGTTCAGACTAAACTGTGACAGTTCTGACCTTGTTTGAATGACTCCAATGATCTTTAGTGCAGCTACTGACAACACAAACTGTACAGAAAATGGATGGCATTTGAGTATTCACTGTGGCTCTTTTCAGTCTAAAAACAGAGCTAAGTTAACAGACCTTCAGCGTAAACTATCAGCTGAAATAGGTCTAGGTGATTAAACGATAACAATATCTAACGTGAAATAACTTTTCCTCGACAGAAAAGACAGACATGCTCGATACAATTTCAATAGAATTCATTCGTCCCTGTTTCGACAGACGTAAGAACAGCTAATCTTAATTAAGTAGTGCCGCACTGAACCTATCACGCTAGAGCCACGTCAAGTTAGGATGACGCACACAGCACAGGCGTAAGAGCAGCCGCAGCACACAGGCTAATGTTTAGGCTGCAGTGGGAGGTAATGAGTGTCCCCTCAGGACAAAATGTGACCAAGAACTTGGGCAACTGGGTAACTGAAAAGTAGGGTGTAAACCGTTTCGGTTCAGGGCCTTCAATACAATACGGAGGTGTACCGAACGCATACGTGTAGCCCAGGAGAAGAATACAAACACTCGCCTTTCCTTAAGTTTCACTTTCAGTTTTACACCAGTTATGGCAGTTACAGAACACACCCCCATGTGTATACCCCTGGTATTGTTTGGTGAAGATGGTCTGCTTTCTTTGTGTGCTCTTTTAAAACATGAAAGCTTTTGCCTGCTGGTCAGAAGTTTAGTTTTAAATATATGTACCTGTTTTATTGATCTGAAACAGCTGTGTAATGTTCTTCAGCGCATCTGTCATGTTCAACCTCTGACAAAAAATAAATAATTTAAATCAAAAATAACCTTCTGATGTCTAACTTATGAGTAACAGAAAATTTAAGCTTGTCAAAAATAGTGATTTGTCTTATATTGTGATACATATCAATATCGTCTAATATGAAAAAATCATCGTGATTGGATTTTTTTATATCACCCAGCCCTATGCTGAAATAACACATGAAGATTATAAGACACCAGTGTTATTTTGACTGACTGGGTTTTTGTCGGAGGATAGATCTTGATGACATCATAACACAGATGTGTGTATTCACAGTTTATTCATTGAGTGATATGGTCTGTACAGATGTGTTAATTTCATTGGCTTTTTTGAGAAATCAATCATCCATATAGCACCTTTAATATGGATCTTTTTACAGTTTATTATCCCTCTGACCTCTAAATAATATGCTACAATGGGGTTAAATAAGGAGAATCAGTAAAAATAAAAATGTGCTCATTTCATTTCAACAACTAAAAAGATGGCATGAGGTATACACTAGTTATTGAAATTTATGGAAGCAGTTCCTCTAAATTATTCAAAGGCCCAGTGGCATCTTTGGTTTTCTTTTTGTTTAGTTTTTTCTGAGTGGTTCACAGCTTGTTGTCCTTGGATACTCTCAGGTAACATTTAGTGAATCACAGCAGAGCTTTCAGAGGCAGCGGCTCTGAAGGACGTTGTGTTACACTGCTACAAAGTGCTGCAGCATCACTGTAGCTTGTCAGTAGTGATCACCGTTGTTCTGTAACAGCGCTGACATATAAACACATTCTGATGCACAGGATGGAAGAATGAATGCGCATCTCCAGTAGCTCGTCTTCAAGATGATTTGGTACAGTTCTGTGGTTTTTGAGTGTTTTAGGTGTGATTAGAGTGAAAACACAGCTGATTTGGTGACACAGGCTCAGAAGATCAATTCGAGACAAGTAATAAGAATCACTATTAGAGCTTAAGACCCAGTTCCCCTCAGGAATCATGAAAGTACTCTGATCTGATCTGAATACAGCCTTACACATTTAAGCCAATTGATATCTGTAGCATATATGTCAGCTGCAACTGAACACTAGTATTTTGCCATTTTAGAATAAACCATGCTCTTCCCCTCCATACTGATCATTAAAATATAAGTCAATTTAAAAGTGTCTCTTGCAACTGAAATTAATCTTATGCCAGTCATAATGTCATTCGCTTTGAAAAGCTATTGTGTTTTTTATTGTTGTTGTTTTTTCATGCTTCCCAATCCGATGAGAACTACATGACAAATCTGAGGATGAGTGCTTGTCAGCTTACAGCAGGTCATTCAATCTGACAGGACTCCGGCTGCAGTCGCAGTAACTCAGATATTTTTATCAGTGCATCGTGATAAAAGGACATGCTTTTGGGTAAGTGTCTCTTTCTGTTCAAGGGCTCCCAAATCCAGAGGATCCATTTAAAGGCTTCACATTTAACCTACATAAAGTCTGACTTCCACAGCAAGTGGATCTGCAGTCTACCATGTTGTACAAATCTTAGCTTTCAGTGGCTTCTTTGTTTTCAATCACATACTCATAAAAAAAAAAACTGTGATAATGAGCTGTGTTTATACATTTATTACACCAGACAAAAAGCATGAATTAAGAAAGAAGAAACTATCATGCAGGAACTCTCCCTCAGGCCAAACAATTTGACAACAGTGTCTCTGATGCTCATGCATCATTCATCACTTGTTGGTTTAAATGTGTTCTCAGAGATATGATACCAAGGTAGCTGCTTATTTTTTGGTTATTTTCTGATAGCCTTGTTTTGGTACCTTGCAGAAATTATGTAAAGCACCGACAAATTGATGTTTACCTTTAAATGTCAGAATATTACCAAATATCTGTGTGCTCCGTGAAACAATTTCTACAACAGAAACATAAATCATTGTAAAACTAGGGTTGTGTTCTCATTGTATTCTAATTTACATACTTAAGGGATATAATGACAGCTGCAAGATATTTGTTGAAATGCAGTATTTCAGTATGTAGAGAGCATTTTGCATAGTCAGCTTTGCAGGGGTAGGGATATTCTGACCCTTTACATCAGAAAAACTACTACTGTGTACTTTACAGACTACTCTACTTTCATACCTTAAAGGAGTCATATTTTGCTAAACCCACTTTTATTAGTATTTGGTTCATTTATTTGTGTATTTGAACCCTAATAGTTCCAAAAATTTAAATTTGAACTCTCAAGGTGCTACAAAGCTATCTTTATATTCATTTTGGCAAAAATCGAGTGGATTTCTACAACCTGTTTTAATTCCTGCTTAATTTGTTGCGTCTATAACTAGTAACTTCACGACATTTACACATATAAGGTCAAGACTTCCAACAAACATTTCTCAGAGTACAACATAATTGTTTGTCAGCAGCAGTGGTTGTAGTCCATACTGAAAATATGTCCAAAGTTCGAGCCAGTTACCTAAAATGTTCAGTTGTCGGTTGTATTAATGAACACAAGGTGACAGAGAAGCACAGTCAACAACTTGGAGGGGGTGGGGTGTGAAGTGGTTCATGTGCATTTAAAGGGCCAGCACTCAAAACAACCTTTCTGGTGTCATTACTCAGAAATAGGGTTGAAGATGGACCTGTGGAGTTGAATTAATGAGGAATTCAGACCCAAGCAGAGCATTCACAGTTTATGTAGAGCACAGGGAAATGTTTTAAAATGCATAATTCCATTTAAAAAAAAGCAAAATATCACTCCGTTAAATGTTCTGTACTGTATATACATAGCCTAGCAAAAAAAAGTCCCACACTAATATTTTGTTGGACTTTTAGTTTTCTTCAGGATATGCACTCGTAGCTTATGCAATGTCACAACATGTATTTCTGTAATTTTTTGGACAAATGACGTTACTGAACCTAGACCTGCACTACTGAAGCAACCCCAGATCATTACACTGTCACCATAGGCTTGTACTGTAGGCACTAGGCATGATGGGTAATCACCTCATCCACCTCTCTTCTCACCTTCTCACCTTAAGAAATGAGAGCCTACTCACTGCATCAGCTACAATTAAAGAACCTGTTACAGCTCGAACATATGAACCACTGCAGTCATTAACCATTGGAAGAATCTGACCTATTTGTTTAGTTAAATCCACGTTTGGACTTTTTTTTAGCCAGGCAGTGTATTAAAGTAAGTTAAAACTCCAGTGCTCGATAGTTTTTTGGCATCATTCGGCAAAAATTACATAATTAGCTTCTGTCATATTATAATTCGAGTGGTGTGAGAAGAACTGAGTATTCTACCCATTTTTGTGGGATGTAGAAATATAGCCAGTGAAATAAACTTTGGACATAAAATTTAAACCCTTTTACATTAAGATTTCCTCAAACATGACTCTCCTGCTCTATTCCATGACTCAACACAGACACTTGGAAAAGTAGCTTCTCTTTTCCACACTGGCATGAAACAGCATCAGGTCATCTAGCCTGATTTTGGCTCCAGTGGCTCTAAATATTATCTGTCAAGGGACGATTTGAGTCTCTAGACCAGGAGTCTGCAACCCTGGTCCTAGGGAGCCGCTATCCTGCATGTTTTAGATGTTTCCCTCTTCCAGCACACCTGAAGGTCATTATCAGGCTTCTGCTGAGCTTGGTGATAGACTGATCATTAGAATCAGGTGTGTTGGAAGAGGGATACATCTAAAACGTGCAGGACATCAGCTCTCTAGGACCAGGGTTGCAGACCCCTGCTCTAGACAATGTGAGTCGCGCATGCGTAGAAGCATTTATCTCTGCTGGCCATCTTTTACAACTTGCTACAGCAACCTCGCTGGGACAACCAACTCATTATGGCAACCTCGCAAAGATCGCAACGCTGGCATAGAGCCGCGATTACCCTCCACTGCTCAGTTTCCCCCAGGTTTAGATCAAAATGTTTGTCCACTGGATAAGCTCTCAGCTGTGAAAGAAACTGAAAGGAGGCATATAAATTTAGTCTCAGAACCAATTCTGATCACTAGAAAGATACTCCTTGAAGGTAAAGTCTATGTACTTTTGCATAATTTGACTCATACAGCAGTGATTTGTCCTAGCAAGGTTGCCATAGCAAGTCGTAAAAGATGGCCGACAAAGTTAAATGCTTCTATGCCTGCACTACTCACATCATCTGGAGACTCAAATTGTCCCCTGACAATTATCAACAAATGGTAAAGTACTTGCTTTACAAATTGTTTTCTGTTGATGCATGAATAGGTGAAGAATATTCATGCTATATTATTTTTACTGATACAATAACATCTAAACATATTAAAGCTACAGATGATGTATGTGTCACTTATTCTAATGTTATGGTATCATACATAGTTTATATGTATCATTTTCATTGTAGATAAATTGCTTATTTTCTTGCTTAATAAGCTAATTTCTCAAGTTGACATATTTAGAAAAATAGTAACAGATACTCAGTAAGTTATTGATAATATTTAGCATAGTATCAATTGCCATATACTGAATTTGTTGGTTAGTTGATTATATAATTGCAGGTTCACTTTAATCCATAAAGACCCAATGCTATTTTTTCTGTAGTTACCAAATATATTTTTCTCTATATTGAACCTTTCTTATAATAAATAATAAATACTAATACTAATACTAATACTGATAATAATAATAATAATGATTAGATTTCTATAGTGCTTTTCAAGGCACCCAAAGTGCTTTACATTATTGATCCATTATTCATTCGCTCTCACATTTACACTCTGGTGGTGGTAAACTACGTTTGTAGCCCCTCCAACCACCACCGAACATTTATACACATTCACACACCAGTGTGAGTGACACTAGAGGCAAGGTGGGTGAAGTGTCTTGCCCAAGGACACAACAGACAGACTAGGACAGAGCGGGATTTGAACCGCCAACCTTTTGGTTATTTGACGACCCACTCTCCCTCCTGAGCCATGGCCGCCCCATTCTTAAGTGATTTATCACCAGTTATTGTAATATTATGTTCTGTATTTTGCAGTTCTCAGTGTAAATCATGAATTTTCCCTATATTTAATTAATTGATCATATAGATGTTCATTAAAGCTTAGGGTATATGATAAAGGATATGATAAAAGAAACAGAGAAAACTGAAGAAATAGTGACTTTTTCAGTAAAATATATCATTAACTGAATATAAAACTGTCTCCATCCACTGTCATTGATCCAACTCCATGGGTTTTACTGGTGAATCAATGTTGTAGAAGATGACGGTGTTTCCACGTTCACTACGGAGCCTCTGAACGTCCAGATGGGTCATATCTGATGAACGTGTAAAGATGACAAACTGTGTTTTACACCCAATTATTTCAAAGTGTTGATAGATTTAGTGGTTCAGAAGTTACCAAAAATTTTAGATCAGTAGATGGTTTGGTTGCCAATGGCTGTTTGGGTCTTTATGGGTTAAAGTAACTGGAAAATAAACTTGCTATATATTTATGGTAGTAAAAACTAAAATATTTGCCTCTAAAGTCATTAAGCAGAAGTAAGTAATAGTATCCAATCATTAAACTGTTAAAACTAAACCCTGTAATCTGCAGCTATTGATGGAAGGGCTTTTCTTTATCTTGTCTTTACAATGTTTTTGTAGAATCAAGGAGGGAAGGAAGAGTGGCTCATGTTTCTCTAGGTCTTAAAAAATTATCAACTCAATGGTCCATCTATTAGGACGGAAGAATGCAGCCCCAGAGCATATTCATTTCCATTATTTATTTGGAATGTTTGGTTTGTTTTTCACACAAAGCAAAAGAGAATAAGAAAAAATACATAATTTGTGCCTATTATACTCAAGCTACACAGAATATAATAACCCAAACATAACCCAAATAACAACAATAACTTTACCATGACCAAACTATCAACATAATTAAGAATAAAAAAAAGTTATTCATTATTGAATCAAAGAAAGCAACCTGCATTTTTATTTACATAGTCCAAACAAATGCTGCTGCCAGCCAGGTTTATTAGCTTAAAGAAGGATGCTTAGATGAGCTGACTTCATATAAGGAGGAGAAAAGGTTTTCCACAGTTCTTATACAGAAAAATAATCATTGGTTCATTTTGATCATGTATGACCAAATTGTTGTTCAATGTAATAACAGCAATTCATGTAAAAATAGCTCCAGGATACACAGTTTGGGTCAGTCGTATACATATGCCGTCTTTTCATCAGTATGTCTTCATTTATGGTTATTTATTTGTTTGCATGTCTGAGTTGTATATGTTGAAAATGATGAAAATAAACTCAAACTAAAACTTGTTTGCATACTCTTTAGCGTGCTCCATCTGTGTATCTCTACAGAAATACAGCTTGTGAGTCACAGTGTGCAGTACAGCATTATAAATGTGGAAAATGAAAAAGAAAAAGTAGAAGAAGAGGAGGAGGTGGAGGAGGAGGAGATCTGGCTACATGAAATGTTTGGTGGTGCATTAGTGGGACTGTCCATTGCCTACACACTGAAGTACTCTAACATTAGCCTCTGTCTGAGCTGCATCACACCGGTTGAGTCATAGCAGAGGGAGGACAGTTCGCTGTAAATGCTTTAACAAAAAAATATAATAATGACATGGCTCAAATGTCATCAAAGTCTGTCTCTGGAAAAAAAAATTCTAGCCTGAGCAGAGCCTCCTGCTGCTTACTGAGAGGCAAGTGAGAAGTTATAAAAAATACATGATGTGGCTTTTTAGTCTTCCTCTGCTGCATACTGATACAACAGATAACAAATATCTACTAAATGTGTTAACACAGAAATACAAAAATTTAAATTCATTTACTAGCATTTTAATGGCCTAATTAGCATGATCCTAAATACAGAAGAAGTATCTAACAAGTGTGACTCTCTGTAGCATCAGCTTAATTAGGTTGTGAGTGGGTGCTATGTAAGTAAAGACACCGAATCACAGTCTCCTTATCCTGGCCTGACCTTACTTGCAAAAGCATAATCCCTCGTGTATTTCCTCTAACTCCTCTTGAGTGTCCAGCCCAGCCAGCAGATCCGTCTCCACTGTCTTTTCCTGCCCTGACCTCAGTCTTAATGGATATAACCTTCCTATTTCTGCATTTATGCACACAATCAGTCCTGGCCTGGGGCGGGGTGTCACATCAATACATCCTACAGCTTCACTCCAGCCACAAATTGGTGAGATAATAAACACCACAGCACAGTAAAGTTCCCTTTGTCAGAGCCGATTCAATCACGTTACACTGACTGACAACTGTGTGATGCGATGCATTGTTCGCCATTTACAGGTTTTGCATTGAAAGGGCCTCCGCATCTGCAATACAGCCACTGGAGTGAAAATTTAGTGTCTCTGGCCATGAGAAGTTCTCCAATAACCTGTTCAGTCATGTATTTGAATAGAGGGAGTAGGACAGAGAAAATGAAAGCTTGGTGAGAATTGATTTTTCCATATGGAGAACAAACTGGACCCACACACATATGCACTATTGCTGGACTATAGCCTTCCACCTATTGATCCACACTGCCAATAACACAGTCATTTGCCATCAGGGATTTGTAACAATCATTATATACTGACCCAACTAGAGGACAGTAGTGCCGTCCTACTTTCATTCTAGACAACAAATGCAACTAATAAACTCAGAGGAAAACTAATTCCTCTCATTTGTCTGAAAGTTGTGGATATGCCACACAGGATGATAAATAATTGACATATTTAAATTCTCAATCATCTTAACGCTTGCTAATATTTTCTAAATTAAATGTGTGAGCAGAGGGAAAGCACAGCAGTGACTAAACTCTAATACTTGCCAGAATAGCAGCATGTCAAAATAATCATCACATTCACTTGCTACATCAACACCTGCCAGGCAAGCAGGGCATTATGCAATCCAGACTACTAAAATAAGAATCATGTAGTTTGGTGCATTTTCAAGCGATGCCTTAGTCACAAACTGGCCTGGCTGCTCTGCATAATTAGCTGCTCATTGGTGTTTTTCAAGTAGAAACTGGAGAGCATCTACTTTAGTTTATATCGGCTTATCTTGCTATAATTAATCCACCTGATTAACTTGTATTTTTGTTTTTCCTCAAGGAAAATCATTAAAGCTTCTTTCCCAACAAAGAACATTGTTATTTAAAAGCTTTCTCAACATGAACCTGGCTATGTTCTAAACCTTTAATAGTTGCATCGTACACAAATTGGTTCTGTAATCCATCAGGAGTCTATTTTTACAACAGTGTGAGGCAGTGTCTGTAAACATGAGTTACAATACAGCAGCGATGTAGCATGAAAAGCAATATGTTAGTGATTAAGTAGAAATTTTAATGGTGAAATTTGTAGGATTTGTAAGACAACACAATTCATTGACATCTTTAGCATAACTCCATGTCTGTCATTGCTTTATACCAGGTCTGGGCAAGACATCAAATTAACGCCATTAACTGAGGTTTTGCTTTATGACAATAGTGAAAAATTACAAAATCACAAACTCAGATTTGTTCCTCTGGAGACTTTTCTTGCTCAACCAAAATTAAAAATGGAACCTGATTGTTTATTGTAACATACTATTGTAAAATACATTGCTTTCTCTTTTGCACCGTATGGGGCAGTGCTCCAATTTCATTGTACTGTGTACATGGTATGTTGGTGCAATGACAATAAAGGTTTATTTTATTTTATTTTATTTTCTTTAATGAAATTGTGAATCATCCCTAACATTGAAAAAACTAGATGTAATTTTTTGCGCTGTATCATCCAGCTGAAATACTGAGTTGATATAGTTTTACAAGTTGCCCCTTTTAAACTTTGTTTCAGTAATAGTTCACACAGCTGTCTTAATCTTAAGTGCATGCTCTGAGGAGACTTAAAGATGAAATTCAATGTTTTTCCCCCTTGTTTTACCTTGTATGTCCCATAAAATTAGCTACTGAGGATGCTAACATCACTTTCAGCAGCTCACTTTCTCTGTTGTAAAAACCTATGATTGAAATGAAATGTGTGAAGAATAATGGCTAAAATATTAACAACACTCACAAACCTTTTTAATAATTTCCATGTTATTCTTTGTCTGAAGTTGTACTCTTCCCCTTGTCCACCATTTTGAAATCTTACTTCTGTTATTGTGGCAGAAGTAAATTAACTTGAGCCGTTAAATCTTTTCATCATTAAAACGTAGTTTATACTTTAAACGTTTGGTTTTAATACAGTAACAAGTAATGGAGGTTACTGATGACAAACCAATTCAGTGAAACAATCACACAACAAATAATATACAACCCCCATTTTTTATTTCTCCACGTAAATCGTTTAGACCATTCCGTTAGATAATTACTACAGTGATTAATATCCACTGCAACAAGTTCCTTAACCCTGAATGATGCAGTGAGTGGCTTCTCATTTCTCAAACAACCATTAGTTTGATAGAGAGCATAAAGACTGCACTGAGTTTCAATGGAAAAGGGTCATGTGGTCTGATGAGTCCAGACTGACCCTGTTCCAGAATGATGAGCACATCAGGGTGAGAAGAGAGGTGGATGAAGTGATTACCCATCATGCCTTGTGCCTACAGTACAAGCCTGTGTGGGCAGTTATGATCTGGGAATAGTTCAGCTGGTCAGGTCTAGGTTCAACAATGTTATGTGTCCAAAAAATTAAACGATATGAAAAAAATGGTGTGACATTGCACAAACTTACTGAAATTGTGCCATTGATCAAAATTACAGGCGGCCCTCTAAAATATTAGAATGTTGGACTTTTTTTTGGCCAGGCTGTGTGTACTTAAAGCTACGGGAGCTGAATTTAGGCAAAATACATGTCAGAATTAAGAAATACACACATTTCTTTTGCAACTTTCTCCAATCTGTCCCAAATCATGAGACTAAATATGAAGATAGATGATATGATGCCATTTCAAGCCACTTTTCCACGCATCCATGTCGACACAGAGTAGAGCAGTAGACTCACATCCAGGTCACATCAACGATTTGTAATCACAGCTGTCAATCACATATTGTACCTAAAACACACACACACCACCACCACCACCACCACCACCCCCCGCGTCATAGAGCAGAGCTTTCTAAAGCCTGAAAACAAAAGCGAGGAAGAGCTGTAGATGATGTAGAAGTGTCATGTCCTCTCAGACCACTTGATCTATAATATTATAAGAGGTAATTTTTGGGCAAGAAAAGCAGTGCAATTTTAATATATTATAAGAATTTTAATCAATCCCACTTTTAAAAAAAAAATAAATAAATTATGTCCGTGATGGCTGCAGAATAACAGTGGATTAAAGATCGAAGCCTGTGAAAGAGCTGTTTTGAAAGTAATGACCATGTATCATTGACTTTGTGAGAATACGTGTTTTTGCTAGATGAGTAATCCTCACTAAAGACAGACTTTTTGCCTCGTTGAAACAAAAAAAGAGTTTGTGCTTCATCCCTGATCTGAAGCATGCATGTAATATTCATCTTTTCATCAGCAACAACTGCTTGAGTGCCCTTAAGCTCAGCACTGACCTCACTACAGCTCCTGTGTAATTACTCAGTAGCCAACAGTACAAGGCTGTGGTTGAACTGGGCAGCATCAAGGTGTGAGGGTGTGAATGTGTGTGAACGTTTGTTCCCCTACAACTTCTCCCCAAGGCTGCTGCTGTAAGTAACAATATGTTACCAACTACTACACTCACAAACAGCAGCATCATTTCAGCAGCATTTCGCATTTTTACAGCGGTGCTCTCGCTGGACAAACTAAAATACGTGTTCAATTTTCTTACATTTTAGGCTTTTTCGCACTTCATTATACAGCTGACAGAGTTTGGAGTGCTCTACCTGATCCTTAAGCGTCTAGTGTGAAGTGCAGTTGGTGAGAAGAAGGATAACAAATTAATTCTCCAGACAGAGCTTGCTGGCCAACATGGCAGAGGACTGGCTGGTAGACCAATTATGAAGCCTTCTCACAGTTCAGAGCCCTTCCTCTCAGATCCATCAAATTTGTGGGGATGACTACATGGATTATACAGCCTGTTACAGCCCATACATTCATACACATCCATCAATCTGCAGCTACAATTTAATATCATTTTAAACCAATAAGAATGGGCAACTTAAACTAACTTCCCTGTATCTGCAGTGAAAATCCACCAGTGAACAGGCAAAACACAACCATCGCACCTACAACATACACTAAAAGTCTAATACACTATGGTCACAGCAGGACACAAGAACCAACAGATCAGTGTTTGTTTTGCCCACTTTGTCGCGCCATCATCAAGTGAGTGCTGCTCATCAGCTTCTCTGGAATTACTGAATTACTCAGTTTACAAAATCACAGTGCTTGGCCAATTACAGGCCATCATGCTCCATCATCCAGCTGGTAAATTTTAGATGAAATGAATGTGGAGTGAGTAAAAGGCCAGACATGTGGCAGGTGTTTGAGAATGTGTGCATGTGTTTAAGACCAATCTTTTTATATCAAGCACCAATTTGACTGTGTAATGTGTCATTTTGGGTTGGCCTGTGCTGTTTGTAGGTGTATTTTTATATATATATATATATATATATATATATACGCTGCACACAGTACACAAACATTCAGATTATTGCCCAAAACTTGACACTTTTTGCTTATAAAATAGTTTGTAGTGCAGTATGAGTACTTACAGGCATGTGTGACAGAGAAACTGTTGGAGGACTCCAGGTTGTCAACATTATAATTGAGGTGGAAGGGTTTCTCCGTCACATTCTGGTTGGTGTTATACAGCTGGACAGCAAACCTGAAGGCGCTGTGCTCCTGCACTGTAGAGCGCATGAACAGTCCACCTACAGGAAAGAAAATGTCACATAACAGCACTCTAATTAGTTCTCTCCCAACATACGTGAAGAAGGCACTTTTTATTCTCCCATCCTCAGGAGAATAGTGAGAGGGGTGTCATGCAATTTCGCATCATTTGGACAGGTGATTATATGACTTTTTTTTTTAAACCAAAAAAGTCAAGATACTGTATATAACCTATATGACACCACTCCATAATGCACTGCAGATACTGAAAAAAAAGACCATTTGGATCAACTCTATTTTTACTCAGCCTCCTACAGGACGGCCAAAAAAACCGAAGTAAACTTGGAAATAAATGATAGAAATAAAACCAATTCGACTTGAAATATCCAGGATGCATCAACAGAGACACATATATGAAGTCAGAGTATCCCAGGCAACTTACCGATGTTGATTTGATTCGGAAACCCTGCCAGCGATTCTCCCCAAAAATACAATAAAACAAAGATTGTCGCTATTGTGCGATGCCACATTTTTCTCCGAGAAGTGAAATCAACTCCTGGTCTGGATGTGTTACAAGAAAAGCGAGGCAAACCATGTACACGGGCTTGTACAAAGAAATCCACAAGATGCGTCGGGTCTCTCTCTCTCACCCACTGTGTGCACCCACGTTGAATGTGTGCCAGCGCAACTGCAGCGCCAGGGTTCTGCTGCTGGAGATCTACAGCCGGTGTGTTATCTCAAAGATGGTGGTGGTGGAAAAAACAGATCTCCTTATTGTGGATAAGGACCATTGAAATGGGCCACGGAGAGGGAGGGAGAGAGAAGAGAGTGAGAAGAGAGAAGGGAGGCAGGGAGGAAAAGAGAGGAGTGAGGGGGGCGTTTATCAAACTTGGTCTGACGTTGAATTATAATAAGAGCAGCCTCCCGTCTTTCTCCTCACGTCACTGCAGAGTTGGTGAGTGAGGCGGTGCAGCCTCTGCTGGGTTTGGTGTGTGTGTGTGTGTGTGTGCGTGTGTGTGTGTGTGTGTGTGTGTGTGTGTGTGTGTGTGTGTGTGTGTGTGTGTGTGTGTGTGTGTGTGTGTGTGTGGTGCAAAGGCAGAGCAGCACCCGCACCTTTTTAACAGACCCGCATCCGACTCCTGTTTGTGTGCGCACTGAGAGAATAACGCATCTATCCATCCCTCTATCATCCATATACCCCACTATCCCTCCATCTATCCCTCCATCTATTATCTATGGTTGTCTCTACTTAACTAAACAAGTCTTTGTGTAGCAGCACTTATGCAGCACTGCTTATGCATATCCGTGTAATCTTAGGCTGTCCCCTGCAGGTTTTTGTGTGCAGAGACTGTAGAGGTGGACGCTAATGCACTGATTTATCACTATTTAATCACTAGTTGCCAACTGGCCCAGCTAATGCTATATATTCAAGTCCTAATTGACTTATTGCTGTAAGTCTTTTTGGATTTACACTCATTTCATACATGGAGTCCATGTGACTACAGCAATCTGTTCAGGGTTTCTGTTGGATTCTAAGAAAAGAAAAAAACAGTGTTACTTTCAATCTTTTCTGTCTTATTATAAATATTGCTGTTTGTAAGCTGAGTTTTCATTGAAAATTCCAGTTGAAGTTGAAGCATTGATGTGCATGTGGATGCGACTCATTTAAACACTGCAGCTCTATTTACTTCTGTTTTAATCAATAGTCTGTAATGTTTGCAGCTTGTGCTAAATGCAGCATTGGCTTTTTTTTTTTTTCACCAAATCAACTTACCAGCTCAAACATCTATACGTTTACCTTCTAGTCTTTGGAATGTAATCATCCTGTTTTTATGTTTTTAATTGAAGTACATCATTACATTGTTTCTTGGTTGGTTGACATGCTTGTTTTTTATTCTGTGTACGTATTTACACTTTTTCTTTTAACTGCTTTGCACTACGCATCACAAGAGAGTTGTCTCTTTTAATTTCATTGTACATATGTATAATGACAATAAAGGCATTCTATTCTATTCTATTCTATTCTATCATTTACACAATGTGATGTAGTTTATGAATACAGAAACATTATTACTGTTGTGCAGGGATGAGAATTAAAATCTTTTGATACACATATAGTTACTGAACTTGGTCTTTTGAGGATGAACACTTGCCTGCCTGACGATCATTCCCTTTAATCATTTATTTGTCTTAAGACATTAAAGTTAGATCGCTCTTTTCACTCCATTATTGCTTACTCACTATGTGCTACATTCCATTAAATTAACAGAGCAATACAATATCAATTACACTCATGGAGTCTGACTTGTTGGACCAGCAGAGGGTATATGTATATATACAGTATGTATATACAGTAAATGTGAGCTGGAGTCGTAGAAATCATTACAGCTTCCTTTTTAGACTGCTGCAAAACCAGCACAGCAGAACAGGCTACAGTCTGTGCTTATTGATCTGGATGTGATTTAATGTTTGGCATACAACTCTAATCTTTCACAGGACGCAACGAGCAGAACAAATGCACTATAATGAAGTTTAATTTCTCAAGCAAAATTCTCAGTATTATGACCTTATTGCAGATATGCCATTGTTAGCATGCCATTTGTGAATATGGGTTTCCGACCACTTCTAGCCGAGGGAAAATTTGACATTAGTTCCAGCTGATTGGAATCTGACAAGTCAGATTGTTTATATAAAACTTTAAAGTTAAACAAAAAATAGCACCAATAAGATGAGGCAAGGTAATAAGGTAACACCAGCATAAGGATAGTAATATTAAAAGTAAAGATATAAAAACCACATTTAAAAAAAATGCATCAAAAACATAGATAGATAGATAGATAGATAGATAGATAGATAGATAGATAGATAGATAGATAGATAGATAGATAGAT